>JAGSPU010001352.1:0-26316 GCA_019321725.1 Paulownia fortunei
ACAAAAAATTAATAACCTAATTAATTAAAATTTTAAAAAATTAAAGTAAATAAAAAGTATAATAAATACAAAAAAAATATTAAACATGAAAAATTATTTTAATTATTTGAATTCAAAATAAACTACTAACTATTTAATCTAAATGAATTTTAAACACTTTTGGATAAAAGTAATTGCATATATTTTTGTAAACTAAGTTTTTATATATATATATATATATATATAAATTGACTAAAAATAATTTATGCATTCTTATTCAAAATGGTTAAAAATTAATTAAAATATATCTCTATATATTTAAATATCGATAGAGACATACTAATTTATTTTATCCAAAAGAGTTCAAATTTTTATTTAGATTATATAGTTAATACTTTATTTTGAATTCAATTAATCAAAATAATTTTTCATGTTTAATATTTTTTGGGTATTTATTGTAATTATTAATTACTTTAGTTTTTAAATTTAAATTTTTTAAGTTACTAATTACCTTTTAAAAAATATGTAATTTAAAATATATTTTCTAATTAGAAAAGAATTTAAAATGGGTTTGGGATGAAAAATATTTAAAATAAATAAAAATTATATAAATTGATTCATTAAAAGTAATTTTGTCTAAATTCGTAATTCAAATTCAAGAGGATAAGTGTTACATTTGCAAGTTCATAGGGCGTTTGTGATTATATGTGAAGTTCACGAAACTTTATGTATTTTGCCCTTATTTTTATTCGACGTATTGTCATTCTAGACTGTTTTTATATGATGACTTGTTGTCATTATAAACTCTGTTAGTATTTGACGGATAATACTTTATTTTAATAAATATTTATATTATTTAATTAAATTTAAAAATTATATTAAATTTATTTATAAATATTAATTAAGTATCATATAAATAAAAAATAAAAACTATAATAATTTTTTGTATACTAATTACAATTAAATAATTATCTATAAATTATATCATAACTATAAATTAAATAAAATAAGAATATATATACAAAACCATTTTTGCAAAATTAAAAAATAAATACAAGTACAATATATATAAAAAATAATATCAAAATTAGTTATATTTTTATTTCTGAATAAATTTTTTATATTTGTATTTTATTCATATGTGTATGAGTTAGTATATTATTCATTTTGTATTTTTTATTGATTTTTTCATCGTAATTTTCAGAAAAAAATCAAAATATATTCGTATGCATTAAATATCGAGTATTTTTTATCTCGTATTTAACTAACTAATGTCCTAAATACAAACTTTTTGCACATAATATTTCACAAAATAAATCGAAAATTGTGTGTATTTATCAAAAACACAATCCGATCAAGTAGAAGCTGCAACCTTTGCCGAAAAGTGTGCTGTCAAAAGTTGAGATGTAGCAGGGCAAAATTAACCCGAGATCCTCCGCTTAGTTGTGGAGGAGAACGGCTAGGGTGGCTGATTGACTTTTGGTCTTTACAAAAATTAGATTATCAAAAACAAAGAGTCAGTCGTACTCTATTTTAACTTTTTTCTTATGTAATTGTCTAAAATGCCTACTAATTTTTGAAGATCATTATTATTTATTTTTGATACTAAATATACAATGTGAAATTTTTCATTCAATTCCAATGAATTAGCACCAAAATAAAGCACCTACCAGATTTAATTTTATAATCAAACATTATTTAGTTTCATAGCCTTGTATAAATCAAAACATCACATCTTTTATTTATAATATTTATTGAAAATTGAGTGGGTTTTGGATCTATGGATTAATTGATATCAATATATTTGAGTTGGATGTTTGCTGATTAGATTCTTGATTGAGATTCTTCATGGTATATATATAGATATTTGTGAGATCCCTCTCATAATAAAAATAGAAAAATACCAAACGATGTAATTATTTACTCCAAATGGACTTTTTCCTATAATTTCTCTCTACACATTTCTTGAATTTTTTGTTTAATATTTTTTTGGAATATTACCAAGGACTTCATGAATTTAAAATTTTAAACAAGTGAATAACTTTAGTAGTTATCCATTACTGTGGGTAATACATGTTGATAAGTAATTTGAGACATAGATTATGAATGTGTTCATTATTCGCACAAATGAAATTTATATGTGACGTTAATTTGAAATACTTGGATTGATAATTTTTGTTAGACATACCTAATTCACACTTTCCAACCTCACTACTGCTACATAAGGTGTTCAAATAATAATAATATTGTTTAGCTTAACACGTCATACAACAAAATCTTCAAAACATGATATATCTAACAAGAAATATAAATTAAAGAGCGTGCACTAATATCAAGTTAAAATTAAGGTATAAAAATAAGTAACCTTGGCTTCATCTATCAAATTAAGAAAAGTAAAAGGTGAAGTACAAAATAAAAATTATTCTGATTTTTTCTAAAATGAAAGATCAAATTAACAAATGATATGTCTACAATCAAATGTAAGACAAAATCTAGATAAATTCAAAGTGAGTAAATGATAAGATTACCGTGTCCTAACATTAGGTGAATTCTCCATAAATTATAAAATTTATTCAATACTTCTAGAGTTCAATTTTTTATATCTTATTTAACATTAGAAGTATCAAAGAGAAATCATACACTATCAATTTATAAGTCACTAATTTACTATCAGATACATAAATAAGACAAAAAAAGAGATTCAAAGGATATTTTAGGTATATGATTAAGGTATTAAGGATATAAAAAATAAAATAAAAAGGTAAAATCAAAGTTTACTTTTATATTTCACTGATTGCGATCCACCATAAGTGGCAGAATAGGTATTTATATTCAATGTTTTCACCACAATTGGGAATAGGATAATTCAAAGGTAGATTTGTCGTAAAAACATATGACAAATATTAAACACCATCTAGATAATGTAAATTCAAGAAAACTTAACAAATTTGGACTTTGTACCCTAGTTGAATTATTGAAATTTTCTTCTATTTTTAGCTTTTTATTTAAACTCAACCACAATGGAAGGAATTTTGATCCGTAATTTAAATGCTTCAATTTAGAGTATAATCTTGACCGAAATGATAACTCTTTTGCCACCCATATTTATCCCTCATTTTATGCACGAAAATTACAATATTTTCTGCACGCTATATCAATATGTTTTTTTGCATGTGCTAGTTCTATTCTATAGGGAGATGGAGGGGTTACATATATATATATATATATATATATAGTAGTTTTGTGCATTTGAATTCAAATGCTAACCATTCTCTCTAATATACACATGGGTTCATATCTAGGTCGGATCAACCTTCATGGGTGACCCATACCCATTCTCTAACATCTCCTATTCGCAAATGAGGGCTAGATACAAGTCTCGTGTGATTTAGTCAAATACTCACAAAATTCATGCAATCAAATGAATCGTGTGGCAAGCGAGCATTCTAACAAAAAGTTTAATATCATATATATATTAAGAATATACAACAACACAATCAATATATTGATGATCTCTCATACAATATAAGAGCATACTTGATCTTAATATATATCATGCATTTACAATTATGTTCCAAACATCAAAGTTTGACATAATTATCTGGCTATTAAATACATAATAGGTGTTAGCCACAGATAGTCTCTCTTCCCCCACTAGGATCTCTCAACTTCAAAATAATTGTTTTCTTATACTTGTCCCGCCTTATCGAATCATCCATGACTATCAAAAATATGCTAAAGTAGCAACACCATATTAATATTTTGAAAAACAATTAAAAGTCATAACAGTATATAATTAGGTTATACAACCTCTCCACCTAATGAGGAGGCATGGATCTTTTCAATCCTCACCCAATGACTTAGGCACACATGATATGAAACATGTGCTATGGTGCTTTCTTCATCCTTGGAAGTGTATATCATTTAGTCAAAATAATGAACCACACAATCCTTGGTCTAAGTGTATCTCGATATTTAACCTAAGTTTTATTCTCGTTTATTCTCAATAAATCACTAATACCAAGAAAACTCATATCTGACCATTGGATAAGTTTCATAGATAGTGAGAAACCATTTCGATTACTCAAGTTCACAATAGTAATTTTATCTTAATTATTCATCAAGATGACATTTTCTTCATGATCTTGTTGTGTTTGCATTTATCGAGATACTAGCGCAACAAAAATATAAATTCAAAACATAAACAAATTCACATATAGAATAAGAAATACCTAATCCTAGTAATCAATGTGATTAATCGATTAGTGTTCTGATTATTCTTTTAAATAAAAAGTGAATTTGTAAATTTACCTGATAGCCTTCTTATTGATGCCAGGTATGAAATGATTTAAATCATTTGCAGCAACTCATATCAAAAATTCTAATTCGCCTAGAGTTACACGTGTCACCCCTCTAATAGTATCCACATATTGGGAACATTCATGTATTTTCCAACTTATGTTAGTAAATCCAAAATCGTAATTCCAATTTTGAATTTTAGTGTGCTTTGATTCTCATTTCAACGGGTAAACAAAGAATCAAAGTAGTAATCAAAAGGTGGAATCTTTTTATGAAAAAAAGGGATATGAAAAGGGAGTAAATTATGTGGTTTTCTTTGAGAGAGGGGGACTGAAAGTTACACATGCAACCCCATACCTTTAGGTATTTGTAAGAATGAGTTTTGCCACACCACATCTCATATGGTGTTTATAGCACTGACTTAGATGACACTCTATTTAATACGAGTGTCACTGATTCTAGGGCATAGACTCATAAAGAAAGATAAGCCTAGTGAAACTTATCATGGAGCGTACCATGTCCAATAGGGTTCGATTCTTTTGCTCGCTACCCCATTCAACTAATGTGTGTTGGGTCGAGTCCGTTGTGAGAGAATCATATTCTCCTTTAGATAATCAAGAAACTCCATGCCCAAGTATTGACCTTCTCGATTAGATCACATGATCTTAATACTATGCTTGGTTTATTTCTCCACTGTATGCTTGAATTATTTAAACCTTTCAAAGGCTTTAGACTTGTATTTCAAAAGATACACTTTCCATACCTTGAATAATCATTGGTGAAGATAATGAAGTAATGATAGTTCCTTCGTGCACTAACACTTAGTAGCCATACATTCTGTATGGATCATATCCAATGGATTAATTTGCATGCTCCATTTCTCCAACAAATGCAGATTTGGTTATTTTTCCCTTAAAGCAAGATTAACAAGTTAGCATCTCTTGTAAGTCCATTAGTTCAAGCAAGTGTGCCATTTTGTGAATTATTTTCTTAGAGACAAGGCCTAATCTTGCATGCCACAAGTATGTAGAACTGTGATTATCTAATTTTTGTGTTAAATGTGCAAAATAGAGTTTTGGGGGTAGGAGAGTTTATAAATCATTTGTTAGTACTCCAACATGATTTAATGAAGAACCATAAAAAATGGAACTCTTTCCATTCTTTATTGAAAAACTAAAACCCTCTCTATTCAAAAAAAGAATAGAGATGATGTTCTTTATTAATTCAGAAACACAAAGAGAATTATTTAAATCTATCCTAATTCCACTACCTAGAGCTAAGTGGCTAATGCAACAACTCTTGCTCCATTCCCCAACTTTAGAGTTGTATCTCCACTACTTAGCTTCCTACTTCTTGTTATTGTGTATTACAAAGATGAGAATCATAGCTGGTATGCAATACCCAAGTTGCATTATTAATCAAAAGTAGCTCGTAAAGTACTCCTTGCAGTTCCTCCTCTAGTGCCCTAACTTGCCATAATGGTGGCACTTGTCTTTAGATTTGGAACATTTTTTGATTCCATCAGAGCCTTTCATATTTGTGCCCTTCATGGAACTTTTTCCTTTCTTTTTCTCTGACTTTGTATTGGGAAGAAGAGCCAATCAACATTATGGGTTTCTTTTTCTTCATGGTGGATTCAACCATCTTCAACATGTTGACTAGTTTAGCAAAGCTAGGCTCCATTTTATGCATGTTGAATTTCAGCACAAAAGAGTCGAATGAGGATGGCATAGACTGCAGGATGAGATCAAAATAGAGTTTATTGTCGATGACAACTCCAAGTGACTCAAGCCCTTCGATCAGGCTTATCATCTTTAGTCCATATGCATAGACCAGAGAACCTTCCATCACACGGGTTCTGAAATGCTTTTTTGAGACTTGATATCTTGCGTGCCTAGTGTGTTCACTATACAACTCTTGCAAGTGAAGGTGAATCTCGACAGCATGTGCCAAATTCTCATGCTGTCTCTTATTCGTGAAATATTTTACAAACCGCAAGTGCACGGTGTCAAGATTTAATATAACGGTGAGTTGAGTATCGTTTTCACAAAGATTGTAATAAAATATTACAACAAGTATTATAGTTCAAATAGTCCTAATTTTATCTAGAAAATCAAGTGATGATTGGTAAACAAAGTAGAATAAGATAAAAATTGCAAAGATAAAACTAGAGTTCTTAGAAGTAATACAACAAACACCTTATGAACAAAATTTTTTAGAGGAATAACTCACCTAATTATCACCTATGTTATTTCTTCCAAAACATACTAATTCAAGTCAACAATACATGTAAGTCAAGAATTCCTAAGCTCATCAATTCTCTCTCTCGAGTGCCGAATTGATTATGAGTTCTAATATGAATTTTAATATCTCTATAAAAACTCAAGAATAAAACTCTACAAAGGTTCAATAAATTCTTTTTCAAAACTTTAAAGGTTTCATAAGTTTCTTAACTCTATGATTCCTATGTTATATTATCTTCATGATCATGTATAATATTCCCTCTCCTGAGTATCGAATCTCATACATCAAACACTCTCAATTAATGACCAAATAATCAAGATGTAATACTAAACAAGATAACACAAACAAGATGAATAACTTGAACTAATAATATTTGGAATTCAAAATATATGATCAAATAAGTTACATCATCCTCTAGAAAGAAATATTTAGTTCATCATGTATGAATATACATAAGAAAGAGCATGGACATTGTTCACCAATTCATGAAGTGGAAGAAATGGTTGAAGCTCTCTTTATCTCCAAGAATGGCTTTCTCCTAAGAATGACTCCTCCTTCTATCCAACAATACTTCTTCTGTCCAAAAATAACTCCTCACATCCCAGAATACCTTTGGAGGCAAAAACTTACTACAACTTTAAGGTTGCAAACCCAAGTGCAGGTTGTAGTAAGTAATAAAATTCTCGTGAGTCCGAGGTCGATCCACAGGGAAGTTGTTTGAAAAATTCAAGTTTATATTTTTAAAAAAATGGAGTTTATGTGAATCAAAATATATGAACAATTAATGTATGATGTAACTAAAGAAAAACCGAAGTAATAAAAGTACTGACGATTAGGAATCCACTCTTGAGTTTTGGATAGAGAAATGATTATTTATTCTTTTTACCTCTATTAATTTTCAAGTATTTATTGTGCCATTGGAGATACATAAATCAAGAATCACCATAAAACAAGTAGGGTTTAGATCAAAAATAAAAATAATAATACAACATACTTAAACAATTTCTACTCTTAATAACCATTTCTCTTTCTCCATCAAGAGATTCACCCTTTTTTCTCAGCAAAATAAAATTTAGAAAGATATAATAAAAGTAACAAAGACTAAAAATATAAGAAAAACTAGAGAATGCATTTCTATTACTACTAGAAAACTTATAATACTAGAAAATATACAAACTAGATAACTTAGCCTAAAGAAACCCTCTACCCCCTCCTCTTACAAGTTTAATACATGACCTATTTATAGTACTTAGAGTAAGCTAGAGGCCAAATAAATAATGGAGGTGTTAATCAAGTGGTATGCTAGTTGCCAAGAGTTGGTAAGTTGTTACATAAATTTCTCACCCACTGAATTGAATTACATTTTTCGGTCAGATACAGTCAGATTTTGAAGATACATGAATAATTAATATTGTAGATCTTTCAGTGCTGATATATTTTCATATATCTTTGTCAAATTTGTTGGTTAGATGAAGGCAATATGGTCAAATTACCGATTCATATCCAAGAGCCGCCCTTTAACATCAGCAACAACTTGCAGCCTATGGTTTTACCATTTTGACACATTTTCACACTATCTTGTCTTCAGCAAACTTGTTTATTTACCTCATAGGTATAACATATCCGAATTTCAGCCCAAAATAAATTTGGGCTCAAGATATATAACCGAATTGGTGAAATAAGTTAATATTGGGCTGAACTCTGATCTGAATTTTGGTGATCCATTTTGTGCAACTATGTGGATGAATTTTCTGCTATCATCAAGACTAAATTGGGTTAAGCCTCCAACATAAACATTGTACCTCTATCTCTTGCTTTCAAATGAAATAAGTTTCAGGTCCATAAGGCTTTTAATCATGAAGTTATACTCAAATTATAAAAACTGCACAAGTCTGAAAACATGCTTCCATTTATTTCCTAACACAAAATATTAATAAAACAATAATATTAACAAGAATAAAGCAAGAAAAGTATAAATGATTTGATACAAAAATATGTTAAAATATATACTTATCAAATTCTCTCATACTTAACCCTTGCTTGTCCTCGAACAAGCTTAAAACAAATATAAACTAATTCACTTTTGTAGGAAATCACGATTGCATTTAGCATATACAACAAGCCTTTAAACCCCTAGGTGGCGCATAGAGGATGAGTTATAGTCTCTTGAAGGTTTCCAGCAGTGATACCTAAAAACACCTATAATAACTATCTTCCAACTTTTATTATCATGAAGCAACAAAGTAATATGAAAATAAAATCAAACAAGTGTTGAGTTTAACTCTTAGTCATTCAAAAATCAATATATTTCCACAATAAGCATACTCAAGTGTGTGTGTGGACAGTTAATGTCAATAGTGATGGAACTATGCATGCTTCAAATAAGTGAAATTCTCATAAAATCTTGCAAAAACCATAACTCAATCTTTAACAGAAAAGTTAAACATCACAGGCTCTTCCTTTGGTGCAAATCTCTACTACACTAAAGGCACCACACGAAATCAAAAGGTTTTCAACAAAGGTTGTAATGGGGCCAAAGGGTGGTGATGTAGTTAAGAAATAAAAGGATAGGATGCAATAAAAGTTCTAAAAACTTCATGGAATTAGAGACATAGAATTTATTGATGAAATATTCTCAAACTCCACAAATTTCACACTGAGGTCTATTGTTATTGAATTGGATCCCTCTTATTCATCTTGCAACATCTCATTTTTAGTTGCAATTTGTAGCACTTTGCAATTTTTTTTTATTATTGTTTTTCTTCTTTTTTTTTTCTTTTAAAAGAAACTCCCCCACACTTATCTTCTATTCCAACCTGAATTTCTTTTGTAAGTTTAAGCTGTCAATTGAATATCTCTTAAACTTCAATCATTTTTAGAATAAGAGTTAGATACTAGTTTATTTAGGTTAGGTAAAAAGATATGGTTACAAAAAATATTTATTTATTGTAAGGCTCAAAGTGATTTACTAGGGGGATGTTTTCTTGAAACATTATATAGGGAACAAGCTGATTTGACAATGGTGCTAGAAAGCCTAATGCCTTAATCATTTTTCTAGTGGTGCACTATCAGTCGTTCGTTTCGACAGACCAAAAGTAAAAGTTCTAATACTCAACCCCTATATGTTGAAGATTCAAGTGATGATTAGAGCAAGGGCATAAGAACTATCTATTTTGACATGATTGTCTTCACATTAAATAACATAACTATTTGTGCAAAATAAAATTTGAGTATAATTATCACAAAAATATATTAACCAAATAACAACATCAAAGTCCAAAACAACACCCATCATCAATCAAATCATATTATTCATGCTTAATTTTAATCATTGAAGTTGGAAGAACCTATACGACTCAAAAAAAATAATTAGTAATTCACAAACATTTGTTAAAAACTTTACAAACCTACCATGTTATGCAAAAAATAGGGATGCGTCTCATGAGTGTTACAATTACCCTTTACTCAACCACCTTTTTTCATGCTTTCAACGGACCCATCAAAAACACACGCTTGATTTATATTTATTTTTTCAATTTTTTATTTTTTATTTTTTATTTTTAAATACTAGAAAAACACGCATTGAACATACAAGTCATGATATCAATTATCCCTCCCCCAACCTAATCGAGACATTATTCCCAATGTCAAAAATAGATAGAAAAGTAGAGTTTGAAAGATGTCACCTGAAATGCGGCTAATAAAGCTGAAACAACAAAAAAAAATACATACTATTAGATCTTTCAGCTCTGATATATTTTCATATATCTTTTGTCAAATTTGACGGTCGGATGAAGAAGATATGGTCAAATTACCGAGTTATGTCCAAGAGCCACCATTTAACATCAGCAGCAACTTGCAACCTATGGTTTTACCATTTTGACACATTTTCACCCCATCTTGTCTTCAACAAACTTGTTTATCTACCTCTTGGGTATAACATATACAAATTTCAGCCCAAAATAAATTTGGGTTCAAGATATATAACCAAATTGGTGAAATAAGTCAATACTGGGCTGAACTTTGATCCGAATTTTGGTGATCCATTTTGTGCAACTACTTGGACGAATTTCTACTATCATCAAAACTGAATTGGGCTGAGCCTCCAACATAAAATTGTACCTCTATCTCTTGACTTTCAAATGAAATAAGCTTCAGGTCCATAGGGCTTTTGATCATGAAATTATGTTCAAATTACAAAAACTGCACAAATTTGAAAACATGCTTCCATTTATTCCCTAACACAAAATATTAATAAAACAATAATATTAACAAGAATAAAGCAAGAAAAGTATAAATGATTTGATACAAAAATATGTTACAATGTGTACTTATCAAGGCTCTTTGGGGTCCTTAAAATTAGATGGGAGAAGCCCTAAACAGGGAAAAAATCCATTTTGCCCTTTTTATCCGCGTGGCAATGCGTAGGTATAGACTGGACAGCCTAGCACAACAACACTGAACTTTCTGTCTTCAACATCTTCAGCCTCTTTAAACCCATTTTTGACTATCTTATAGTCTAAACTGGATTTTGGTGTTTTCATACAAATTGTATTTCTATGTCTTTTATTTTCATATGCACTTGAATCAACTAAATATAACATGTGGGGAGATAGTTATGCTTGAAATACCATGATATGTCATAGCAGAAAATTTCAGCCCAGTGCTGACTCTTGAACTCGGATTTTTTCATTGAGATCAATAGAATTAGATTTTGTGGTAAACATATAAGTTATAGATATATCTATTGTATTTCTAGGGTTTCAAGAATCAAGTCAAAATCATGTTTGACCAAAGAGTTATGATTGAAATACGAAAATTACCATTAGTAGCACCACAATTCAGATTCTTCAACATTTCAACAAAAGAATTAGTTTCTCTCCATTTTCTTCTCTTTTTGTCATTACCTACAAAATTACAAACTAAATGCATTAAAAAGTAGCAAAAACACTTGAAAACAAACTAAATGTTAATAAAAAAATATATGAATTGTTGGTATTAAACCAACTTATCAAATACCCCAAAACTTGAAGATTTGTTTGTCCTCAAGCATCAAACATGAAATTCTCAATAACAACCCCTCTATGAATTAGGTAACCAAAGTCGAGAATTTTTTTTCATCTTTTCTCAAAAGATTAGAAAAATATACTAAGTTTACATGTTAACATGCATATTGGTTTCACTTAACTTCATGGTCTTGTGAGTTTGAAAATAGTAGTTTATCAAATTTTATTTATCATCCGGATAGATTTACAAAGCTAACTACTCATATTTGATCCACTTTTAAAGTGTTTACCAAACTCCATAAGCTTGTTTTCCACACTAGTCTCCACTAATGTAGGTAGATCATAGTATCAAAGATCAAAAGGGCTTGCAAAGCTTGTATTGTGAGGCTTGGGTAATGATGGGAATATATGGAAAATTGTAGCTAAAATTTACCCATTTTACACAATCATACTAGAACTTTTATGAATGAACACCAACTTTTTCATCAATCCCTTCATTTTTCTCTATTGAAAATCCTATTCTTCTTTTTTTATCTTAGATTATCCCCAAACTTATTTCTTTTATTGTATGCAATGGGGGTCTATTTGTTTTATGGAGTTCAAATCATACACCCCAATTCATAATCTCTTCATTTTCATCATTTTTCAATTTTTTCTTCTCTTTGTTTTTTGCTTTTTCTTTTTTGAATACAACAATTCATTCAAGAATGATTGTGTAAATGAGATGAAAAAGGGTAGAATATTGGAATTTTTTTTTATAAAGCTCGATAATATGTATAGGGTGTCCAAAAAATTGTTTTAATAGGCTCAAGAGGGGATATTAGGGAATAATTCAAGTATAGGTTGGCTTGAAAGGCTCAAACGGTCCAAAAATGGCCTAAATCATTTCCTTAATGCATGCCACCTAAGATTTTACCTCGACTAGTGATCAAGCAATTCTAGAGGTTGGTGGGATCATTCAGAAAATAATTAGATCTTATCAACTGTCTCTAAATAATTAAATGAAACTCAAAAAACTACTTAGTGCATCAAGATTCACAAAACCTCATAAAGTAAATAAAATCAATTTTTTATGTTTAGACATGTAAACAAATGTATATATTCTAATATTCACTTTTTTTTTAACATGCACATTGTTGATCACTAAACTTGACAATCAATAAACCAAAACAAGCTACAAATAAGCATTAAATATTTCAAACAACAAGACAATTATCTTAAACTCCCCCCAAACTTAATATAAGCATTGTCCTTAATAATTGAGAGAATTGTAAAATTAGAAGACTTTCCTAAAAATGGGTGGTGTTCTTTCAGAATTAAAACCCTATTTTTTATTTTTTTATTTTCAGTATTTAGCCTGCAAAAATGAGTAAAATATCAAGGAACAATCATCATGATATGAAACAACACACTAATAATAAGAAATAAAACAACACACAGGAAAATAAGAAAAGAGAGCTTGGGTTGCCTATCAAGAAGCGCTTTGTTTAAAGCCTTTAGCTAGGTTTAAACCCCATACCTTATGTTGCTTCCCCAAGTGAAAGATTAGATATCTTCCAAATTTTATTTTTGTAATAATATTTCAACCTTTGACCATTGACACAGAATAATGTGTCATCCTTACCTTTGAGCTCAACTGCCCCAAATAGAAATGTCTTGTTGTCATTGAGGACCCAACCATCTAGATTTCAATTTTCCTGAAAAAAGTTTTAATCTAGAATTGAAAAGCAACACAAGTTGTTCATGTTGAAATTCCCTTCTCATTATCATTTTGTCATGCCATTGTTCTGTTTTTTCTTTATAGATTTTTGCATTTTCATAGGCATCAAGCCTAAATTCCTCCATTTCATTGAGTTGCAACAATCTTTTTTCTCTAATTGCTTTTGTATCAAAATTTAATTGTTGTACAACCCAATATGCTCTATGTTTTAGCTCAACAAGGAGGTGACAAGCTTTTTCATAAACTAATCGATAAGGAGACATACCTATAGGAGTTTTATATGATGTACGGTATGCCCACAATGCATCATCAAGCTTATGTGCCCAATCCTTTCGATTAATGCTTAATGTTTTCTCAATGATTTGCTTCACTTCTCGGTTTAAGATTTCAGCTTGTCCATTTGATTGAGGATGGTATCCAAGAGGTACCCTGTGTCTTACACCATATTTAGCCAAGATGTTACAAAAATGAGAACCTTTATCACTTACAATTGCTCTAGATGTGCCAAAATGAGTGAAAATATGTTTGTGCAAGAATTTAAGCACTACCTTGGCATCATTAGTAGGTGTGACAATTACTTCTATCCACTTGGAAACATAATCCATAGTAAGAAAAATGTATGATCGACCATTTGATGGAAGAAATGGTCCCATGAAGTTAATTCCCCAAACATCAAAAAGTTCAACTTCCATCATGTTAGCCAAAGGAAGCTCATGGCGTCTAATTGTTCTAACCCTTTGACACCAATCACATGTCTGCACAAAAGCATAACAATCCTTAATCAAAGTTGGTCAATAAAAACCAGATTGCAATACCTTAGAAGCTGTCCTTGTAGGTCCAAAATGACCACCACATGGGGATGAATGACAATGCTTGAGAATTTAATTTGTTTCCTCTATTGGAATGCATCTCCGAATCACAGAATCTGAACACCTTTTGAAGAGCAAGGGATTATCCCATAGATATGATTTCACATCATGTAAGAATTTTTTCTTTTGATGATATGTGAGGTCTGGGGGCAATAATCCACCTGCAAGAGAATTCACAAAATCTGCATACTAAGGTAAATTATCTTTTATTGCCAAAATAAACTCATATAGGAAAAATTATTTAATTAGCCCTTCAAAGTTTTTATTTTTGTGCTCCAACCTTGATAAGTGATTGGCCACCATATTTTCACTTCTCTTCTTATCTTTAATTTCAAGATCAAATTCTTGAAGAAGGAGTATCCATCGAATTAGCATTGGTTTTGCATCTTTTTTGACAAATAGGTACCTAATAGCAGCATGATCGATATACACTACCACATTGGTACTTACAAGATAAGCACAAAATTTATCAAATGCAAAAACAATGGCTAACAATTCTTTTTTAGTGGTCGTGTAATTTTATTGAGCATCATTAAGTGTTCGGCTTGCATAGTAAATGGCCTTGAAAATTTTATCTTTTTTTTGTCTTGAGACTGCTCCAACCGTATAATCCTAGCATCACACATAAGTTCAAATGGTTGGATTCAATCCGGTACCACCATAATAGGAGCTAAAATGAGAGCCTTCTTGATGTGATCAAAGGCCTATAAGCAATTAACATTAAAGTCAAATGGCTTATCATTTTCCAAAAGGTCGCACAAAAGTTTTACAATTTTTAAAAAATCTTTAATGAATCTTCTATAAAACTCGGCATGTCCCAAAGAACTACGAATAGCTTTCACATTGCTTGGTGGTGGAAGTTTTTCAATAGCAATAATTTTTGCTCGGACACTCAGTGACCCAAAACAATACCTTCTTTTACCATAAAATGGTATTTTTCTCAATTTAAAACAAGGTTAGTCTCCTCACATCTCTACAAAACAAGAGAAATATTATGTAGACATATATCAAATGAGGAGCCAAATACTAAAAAATAATCCATAAAAATTTCCATTATGTTCTCCACCATATCATGAAAAATTATAGCGAAAAAAAACCATTTTGCCACTTTTATCCACGTGGCAATGCGTAGGCGCTGACTGGACAGCTTGGCACAACAAGGCACTGAACTTTCTATCTTCAACATTAGCAGCCTCCTTAAACCTATTTTTGACCGCCTCTTTAAACCCATTTTTGACCACCTGATAATTTGCACTGGCTTTTGGTATCTTCATAAGAATTATAGCTCTATGTATTCTATTTCCATAGGCACTTGAATTAACTAAATATGACATATGTGGTTATAGTTATGCATTAAATACCATGATGTGTCATAGTAGAAAAGTTCAGCCCAGTGCTGACTCTTGAACTTGGTTTTTCTCATTAATATCGATAGAATTGGATTTTGTGGTAAACTTAGAAATTATAGATATATCTCTTGTATTTCTAGGGGTTTAAGAATTAATTCAAAATTAAATTTTAGAAAAGAGTCATGATTGAAATAAAAAAACTGCCATTAGTAGCACCATAATTCAGATTCTTCAACATTTCAACAAAGTTTTTAGTTTCTCTCCATTTTCTTCTCTTTTTGTCATTACCTACAAAGTTTCAATCTAAATGCATTAAAAAGTATAAAAAACACTTGAAAACAAACCAAATGTTAATCAAAAGGTATATGAATTATTTATATAAAACCAACTTATCACTTCTACAACTTGTCTGGCATCGTTGCCATCATATAGCATCAGCTTATAGGTTATCCTCAATTTACTTTTGATGCTCTGCAAGATCTTCTTCAGTAGCATCCACCGATGGAGTTGGCGGTGGCATAATATCAAGGACATAGGCCCTATTTTTGGATTGCAACAAAATCTAAAGGTTTATTAGTTAGTCGAAAAAGTTCGGACAAGAGCTTATTGGTGTCCAGAATAAATCTGTGTGGATTTTTTGATATATTGTACTAAATGTACAAAATCACACGAGATAGAAAATAGGCACACATTCAAAATTTTATGCATTTATAATATGGTTTTTGATTATATAAGCCTCATATTATTTTAATCGAATTTCATCACCATTTGGATGGCAATTCGTGAAATCCCATTTTCTAGTGGGCTTGAGGCCTAATTAGCCTTGTCATACACCTTAATTTTATGAGTTGGTGTGATATGGCTAAAAGAAGGTTGGCACATTAACGGTTGCATCCCTATGCAATGTTTAAGTTATTTTACCTTACTTTTTTCATATACCTTAATTTTATGAGCCTGTATGGTATTTGGTGTCAAGCATGACCTATCAAACATCCATACTGAAGAAACATCTAAGTTTCGCATGGCTTATGAACAATAGTTAAATACTTCATCCCATGGGCATCTCCATGCTAGTGGTGATTATAGCATTCCTACACTTAGCTCATCCCATGACTTGTGGCTAATGGACTAAATGGGGGTGTATCTTATGTCACATACTTTTGATGGAAGGTATGGATGATTGGGTCAAAATATAGATCCAATTAAGGTTCCTAAACTTGAAATATTTTCAAGCGAAGGTTTAATTAATTTATAATGGAAGTCCTCATCAATTAATCATTTTGTATATGTAATGTGCACTATCTTAGTAATTGCAAGCATAATCATAAAAAAAGTATTAAATAAACCAAGCATGCATCATGTATATAGTAAATAAATGAGAATATCATGTGCCTTTATCCTATGTAATCCACTCAAGCCAAAGTGGATATAGGTTAGTCTAAGAGTGATAATTAAAATGATAAAAAGATCATATCTATTACATAAATGTATGTTATGCATTTATGAGTCATCATTCCTGGCTTTCTTTGTCTCCATTCCAAGTTCTTGTAATGTCTATCAAATTAAAAAAAGTACGATCTATTTTTACTCTCATTACATTTGATAATTTTCAAAAAACCTTGGAACAATTTCCAATGGGAGGTACATAGGAAGGAGGAAGGTATACATTTAGAATAAAAACCATAGAAAGTTAAGCTTCGCAGGCATTAGTTTAATTAAAAGTCCGAAATAAGCATTCAACATAAAATAATCCAATCACCTTGGTCTAGACTTCATGATCATCCATTCCCTACATGCTAAAAAATTTATCATTACATGAAAATTTTAAAGCATGTAAATTTTAAATGTCGTTTTTCAAGTTTGAGATTAAATTCTTAGTTTTTCATGAAATTAATTTTTCACAAAATAAATAAATAATATTTATTGTAAAATTTGAAAAACCTCTAATTTTCCACGTAACACAATGATAGGCAATAGCCAATTTGTTGTTCCATGTGCATAGCCTAATGGGTGCTATACGCAAGCAAGCCGACAAGCCTGCGCGACACCCCTTGCCTGTTACTCGCTTGGCAACAAGCACAATTGCCCAACATGGCAGTCCCTTGGCCTGCACCCGCCCTCATGTCGGGCGGGCATGTGCACGGGCATGCAATAGGCATAGGCCCGACGTGCCCATACCTTCGCATAGCCTATGTGTAATGCCCTTCTTGGCATAGGAAGGTGCACATAGCTAGGTAGCTATGCCACTAGCCTCCCACTTGATGTTACACATTGATCGGGGTCTCATATTGGCGCTGGGCCTACCGCCATGAAACTATGGTGGTTAGGTGAGTTGTATGCGACTAATCAAGATAATGTTAGGTTTTTATATCCCGAGATGGTTATGTAGCATAAATTTAATAAATTTAAACATAATTAGACATGTATATATAATATGCTAAAGTAATCCTAGGATCCGATACTATTGATTTCATTTATTGATTACTCAATTTAAATTAAAATTAAAGCTTATGAGTAATCGATTAAAGCAGTCCTTTTGATATAGGGATTGAAATGAATCATATTGTTAACACTCGAGCCAAAAACTGATTTGCCTAGAGTTCCAAATGTTACCCCTAGCTTCCACGAATCTCGTATCTATGCTGATTAATACAGATTCTGAATTCTAAAGTAGAATTATGGGAGTGCAATGTATTTCTCAATTCAACAAGGTAAAGAAAGAATTAAATTGATATAATAAAGGTGGACTTTTTTTAATAGAACAAGACTACAAGAAAAAGAGGAGAGAGGGGGCAAATTTCCTATAAAATGGCCAAAAATTCTTTTCTTCTTAGACGTGATTTTTGGCATAGGAAGGGGGTGTATTTTTACACTCCTCCCAACTCTAATCCCATTAGTTATTGTATCCTCTCTTTTCTTATCATCAAATTGCACATGGACTTGAACTAATTTAATTAAGTCTATTTAATTGATACTTATCAATTAAAAAGGTCTTATTTAATTTATTGATCCAATCAATAAATTAAACGGTTCCACTTAACCATCCTAATCAAATTAGGCATAATTAAATAATTATATTATTTAATCAGATAATATAATGTAACTAAAATTAACTTATACATTTCTTATTTAGTTGATGCAATCAATTGGTTATTTAACTCCTTAAGAGTCCTATCTTATTAGGTTTAATTAAATAATAATATTATTTAATTGAACAAATTAATTCAACTCTTCAAATTATTTGAGTTCTAATTAATTAATCTCTATTTGTTAATTTAATCAAACGTCTTGGATTACCTTCTAGAAGAGAAGTGGATTTTTTTAATTTATGTGTTAGGTTTACAACTAAGCTAGCAGTGGGATCGCAACATTTGTGACTTAGTTGATAATTAAATTATTCTGATTAATTAATTCAATTAATCAACCATCTTGGACAACTCTTTAATTCTAAGAACCTCGCAGAAAGCACTTAGGAATGCATTATAACTACCTAGTCTTAGGTAAAAAAAGGCAAACCTAATTCTTATTATGAGTACCATGCAAGTATGACCTTTCTGTCTTATAACCTCTCAATTAAATCTAGGCTATAGATTATATTTCAAAACCTTATTTTATTTAATAATTATAATTCCATTCTCAGTCTGATTGACTTCTTGATGAATAATTAGAAAACTCTCATCTAATATTCATGATGGCTTTGACCATGGATTTCTGAGTTAAGGATTATGAAATGCATAGAAAATTCACCTATTTAGCTAGATAGGTGACACACTAATCCATCCATGAAGATGCTACACTCTACAAATTTCCCTTGTGATTGTCAGACAAACAAAAAATATATCAAATTGCAATATGTCGTGCACAAAGCTATAATGGTGCCTCAAGTCTATCAACTAATTCATTGAAAATTCCCATATAACAAATGACGTTCTAATTAGAAGTTTCTTGATGGGGTTGTTCAATGTACTAGTTCCCTAACAAGCACCCGCACAAATACACTAGTGTCCCTACTACATCGGCCTTCGGAGCGAAACATCCTCCTTTTGAACTTGCATCTTGTGTGCAAGTCTTAATGGGTTTATCGATGTCTTATCCGATGAACCTTATATTAATAATGAATTTAAGAATAAAGCCATATAGTCATAATACATTATTGCCATTGTATGCGCGACCATGACCCATAGCTATATATTGTCTAAGGACTTTATCTAATTGATAAGAACAATTGAAGATGAAAAAATTACCATTTTATTAATAAATTTTGAATATGATTGTCTATTGCAAGAGTATAATTATGGCTGCTTTAATTAGCATGCGGGACACTACTCTAATAGGTACCCCTGCCGCAAGCCAGGGCAGACAACACACTATAGCCTGCCTGCTTGTTTGCCTGGGCAGTGTGTGAAAGGTGATAGCCTATTGCTTGCTGCACTGCCCAACAAATTGGTGGGTGCTGCCTCATGGCAGTCTGCTGCCACGACCCTCGCAGCAGTGGAGCGAGGCTGAATTTTTTTTTGTTTGTGTGTGTTGGTGTTAATCAAGTTTAAACAATTTAAATTTCTTGCAAAATTGAATTTTAAATCCCAAAAAATTATGCAACATTAAAATTTATAAGATAAGTCGCAAAAGTAATCGGAATACTAGAACCTAGGCTCTAATACCACTGTTGGTTCACATATATTTTTATAGTATTGTAGAGGAAATAAAAAATTTAAATATAAATAGATATCACATATGTAATATGAAATACCTAATCCCGGTAGGCAATGGGATTAATTAGTTAACATGCTAATTACCCTTAAAAAAAAGCAAATTTGTGAATTAAACTTGAATAATTTTCTTATTGATGATGGGAATGAAACATTTCAAATCGTTCACAACAACTTGTATCAAAATTTTTGATTCGTCTAGAATTCCACATATCACCCTCGTACTGGTATCACATGTTGGAACATCCACAAACTTTCGAAGTTATGCTAGTAAATCTAAAATCCTAATTCTAATTTAAATTTTTTACATAATTTGGTTCTTATTTCAAAAGGTGAAGAAAGAACAAAAATAGTAATCAAAATGTGGACCTTTTAATGGAACAAAGGGATATGAAAAGATAAAAAAAAGAGGCAATTTCTTGAGAGAGGGGCCGAAAAATACACATGCTGCTACAACTTTAAGGTTGCAAACCCAAGTGCAGGTTGTAATAAGTAATAAATTTCTCGTGAGTCCGAGGTCGATCCACAGGGAAGTTGTTTGAAGAATTCAAGTTTATATTTATAAAAAAGATGGAGTTTATGTGAATCAAAAATATATGAACAATTAATGTATGATGTAGCTAAAGAAAAAACCGAAGTAATAAAAGTATTGAGGATTAGGGATCCACTCTTGAGTTTTGGATAGATAAATGGTTATTTATTCTTTTTACCTCTATTAATTGCCACAATTGGAATCTATACATAATGAAGGTTCCAATGGAAAGATATTATCAAGTAACTCATGCAATAAGGTAATCATGATATTGTCTTACTATTGCAAATTATCTCTTAACGCCAACACTTATTTATGGGATCAAGCATTTATATACTCTTTCGTCAACAACAAATCAAGGTTTCACATTAGCAGTTGGTGGGGTAAAACCGTACAATAAGCTAAATGAACCCAAGTATTTGTTGTGCCATTGGAGATACATAAATCAAGAATCACCACAAAAATAAGTAGGGTTTAGATAAAAAATAATAATAATAATACAACATACTTAAACAATTTCTACCCTTATAACCATTTATCTTCCTCCATCAAGAGATTCACCCTTTTTCCTCAGCAAAATAAAATTTAGAAAGACATAATAAAAGTAACAAAGACTAAAAATATAAGAGAAACTAGAGAATGCATTTCTATTACTACTAGAAAATTTACAATACTAGAAAACATACAAACTATATAACTTAGCCTAAGAAACCCTCTACCCCCCCCCCTCTTACAAGCTGAATACATGGCCTATTTATAGTACTTGGAGTAAGCTAGAGGCCAAACAAATAATGGAGGGGTTAATCAAGTGGTATGCTAGTTGCCAAGAGTTGGTAAGTTGTTACACAAATTTCTCAACCATTGAATTGAATTACATTTTTCGATCAGATACAGCCAGATTTTGAAGATACATAAAGAATAACAATTGTAGATCTTTCAACGCTGATATATTTTCATATATCTTTTGTCAAATTTGGCGATCGGATGAAGGAGATATGGTCAAATTACCGAGTCATATCCAAGAGCCGCCCTGTAACATCAGCAGCAACTTGCAGCCTATGGTTTTACCATTTCGACACATTTTCACACCATCTTTTCTTCAGAAAACTTGTTTATTTACCTTTTGGGTATAACATATCTGAATTTCAGACCAAAATAAATTTGGGCTCAAGATATATAACCAAATTGGTAAAATAAGTCAATACTGGGCTGAACTCTGATCTGAATTTTGGTGATCCATTTTGTGTAATTACTTGGATGAATTTTCTGCTATCATCAAAACTGAATTGGGCTGAGCCTCCAACATAAAAGTTGTACCTCTATCTCTTGGCTTTCAAATGAAACAAGCTTCAGGTCCGTAGAGCTTTTGATCATGAAGTTATGCTCAAATTACAAAAACTACACAAGTTTGAAAACATGCTTCCATTTATTCCCTAACACAAAACATTAATAAAACAAGAATATTAACAAGAATAAAACAAGAAAAGTATAAAGGATTTGATATAAAAATATGTCAAAATATGCACTTATCAAATTCCCCCACACTTAACCCTTGCTTGTCCTCGAGCAAGCTTAAAACAAACATAAACTAATCCACTTTCGTAGGAAAACACGATTGCATTTAGCATATGCAACAAGCCTTAAACCCCTAGGTGGCCCATAGAGGACGAGTTATAGTCTCGTGAAGGTTTCCAGCAGTGATACCTACAAACACCTATAATAACTATATTCCAACTTTTATTCTCATGAAGCAACAAAGTAATATGGAAATAAAATCAAACAAGTGTTGAGTTTAACTCTTAGTCATTCAAAAATCAATACATTTCCACAATAATCATACTCAAGTGTGTGTGTGGACAGTTAATGTCAATAGTGATGAAACTATGCATGTTTCAAATAAGTGAATTCTCATAAAATCTTACAAAACCATCACCCAATCTCTAATAGAAAAGTTAAACATCATAGGCTCTTCCTTTGGTGCAAATCTCCACTTCACTGAAGGCACCACACAAAATCAAAGGTTTTTAACAAAGGTTGTAATGGGGCCAAAGAGTGGTGATGTAGCTAAGAAATAAAAGGATAGGATGCAACAAAGGTTCTAAAAACTTCATGGAATCAGAGACATAAAATTTATCGATAAAGAATTCTCCAACTCCACAAATTTCACACTGCAGTCTATTGTTATTGAATTGGACCCCTCTTATTCATCTTGCAACATCTCATTTTTAGTTGCAACTTGTAGCACTTTGCAACTTTTTTTTTTTATATTGTTTTTTCTTTTTTTTTTCTTTTTTTAAGAGAAACTCCCCCACACTTATCTTCTATCCCAACCTAAATTTCTTTTGTAAGTCCAAGCTTTTAATTGAATGTCTCTTAAACTCCAATCATTTTTAGAACAAGGGTTGGATAATAGTGTATTTAGGCTAGGTAAAAAGATATGGTTAAAAAAAATATATATATATATTATTTATTGTAAGGCTTAAAGTGGTTTACTAGGGGGATGTTTTCTTTAAATATTATATAGGGAACAAGCTGATTTGGCAATGGTGCTAGAAAGCCTAATGCCTTAATCATTTTTCTAGTGGTATACTATCAGTCGTTCGCCTCGACAGACTAAAAGTAAAAGTTCTAATACTCAACCCCTACATGTTGAAGATTCAAGTGATGATTAGAGTAAGGGCATAAGAACTATATATTTTGACATGATTGTCTTCACACTAAATAACATAACTATTTGTGCAAAATAAAATTTGAGTATAATTATCGCAAAAATATATTAACCAAATAACAACATCAAAGTCGAAAACAACACCCATCATCAATTAAACCATATTATTCATGCTTAATTTTAATCATTGAAGTTGGAAGAACCTATACGACTCAAAAAAAAATTGGTAATTCACAAACACTTGTTAAAAACTTTACAAACCTACCATATTATGCAAAAATTAGGGATGCGTCTCAAGAGTGTTACAATTACCCTTTACTCAGCCACCTTTTTTTCATGCTTTCAACGGACCCAGCAAAAAAAAATACGCTTGATTTATATTTATTTTTATTTTTTATTTTTTTTTATTATATTTTTTTAAATACTAAAAAAAAACACACATTGAATATACAAGTCATGATATCAATTATCCCTCCCCCCAACCTAATCGAGACATTGTCCTTAATGTCAAAAATAGATAGGAAAGTAAAGTTTGAAAGATATCACCTGAAATGCGGCTAATAAAGCTGAAACAACAAAAAAACACACATACTATTAGATAAAATCATTAACAATAAGTATCACAGACTGAGAGTCAAATTCAATTTGCGTTTTCGACCATTGTTCCTATTGGACCAATCCACATTGGCCAAGACTGGATCAGGTTTTGGCACATATGCTAGAAGTTGATCAATCAGCTGGTCAGGTGTTGGAGCAGAAATGATGATTCTTCTCGCAGAAGTTGAAATAAACCCTTTTTTCGCAGCATGATCTACAAAAGATAGCAAACCATCATAAAAACCATTAACATTAAGAATACCTATAGGTTTTTGGTGAATGTTGAGTTGTGCCCAAGAGACAATTTGGAATAATTCTTCCAGTGTACCAAAACCGCCAGGTAGAATGATGAATGCATCCGCATTGTTTACCATATTAGGCATTCTGTCCTGAATGTGTGACACTTTCAGCTCATCTCCAATGGTCATACCTGTGATATTCTGTACTGTTAAACATTTTGGGATAACTCCCAAAACTTTGACACCTCCTACATAAGCAGAAATGGCAACACTCCCCATTAACCCCAAACTGCCTCCCCCATACACTAAATGAATATTTCTTTCTGCTAAAGTTCTACCAAGATTATTGGCTGCCCCTATAAACTCACCATTTTTTCCTAGATTGGATCCACAAAAAACACAAATGGAATTAAATTTGCGAGTTGAAGAAACTTCCATTTTTTTTTTTTTTTGAAAATAAGTTGTGCAAAAATAGAGTGAGTACGGTGATATTTATTGAGGTGTGAACAGGGAATACATTTATTGCATGTCTTTTTCTTTTGTCAAAAAGGTTGAAAATAAGGACACATACGAAATTTAAAAATTACCTACTACCACGTGTATGTACATGTAGTTGTGATTGTGGCTCACATCTTCCTCTGGTTTTACGTCCAGTAACGGCTTAAACGCCCTCTATGGGTCGAGGATATGCTTCTCATCCAGTTTTCTTATAAACTGGCAAACAGGGTCTTTTAATGTCAGATTCCCAAGACTATAAAGCTCATATTCATTTCGAAAACGATCCCATAAATCAAGAATTGCACGTTGTACCAATCCACATGAATGCGTCTCAAGAGTCAATATAATGTGATCTAAAGACTCCTTACTCAGTCCATCCATAATGAATTTAAGTTTATCTTCTCGATTTTTAGAGACCATTCCTAAAGAACGACACTTTGTGTTGCAAGTCCATCTAGCACAAATATGACAAACTTTCATTTTTTTCGCCCTTCGTTTTTTTGAATATGTGCTTTTACCAAAACCAGACATGTATCTAGTAAGCAAATCTGGAAACTCATGTGAAAACTCACCTGCTCTTACCTTTGCTTCAATTAACCATCGTATGTCCTCCGGAATGCCCTTGTCCATAAGCATCCTCAATCTTTCAATCCTGATTTTATAAATTTTCAAAATTGCATTTTTAGGAAGAAAAGGAAATCGCTTCTTGAGAGTTAGAAATATGTCACCCATTTTGAAAATAACAAGAAAAGAGAATGAGAAAAAAAAGAAAATTTGTACAAAGATTTCAGTTGTTTGGGAAACTGACAAGTCCGACTTTTATAGCCACGGAGTACCGTTATCCGCCATTTAACCGGGAAAAGAAAAAATAAAAAAAAATAAAAGAAGAAGAAGAGAAGAAAAAAAATAATGTCAGATAAAAAAATATATACAACACTAATCATAACAAGGGTTAGAAAGAAAAAGAATTTCCTCTTGTGAAAATTGATTTTCTAGAAATGGTTTAACTTTTGTCCATTTACTTTGAATATGTTACCATTTCTAGGATTGTCAATGTCAATCGCCCCATAAGGATATACTTTTTTTACAACAAAAGGACCACTCCACCTTGATCTCAATTTTCCAGGAAACAAATGCAATCGAGAATTATAAAGCAAAACCTTTTGACCAACCTCAAATATTTTTCTTGAAATTTTATTATCATGAAAATCTTTGATTCTTGCTTTATAAATTTTAGAATTCTCATATGCATCATTTCTCAGTTCTTCAAGTTCATTGATTTGCAATTTGCGCAATTTTGAAGCTTCATCAAGGTTGAAGTTAAATATTTTGATTGCCCAATAAGCTTTATGTTCAAGTTCAACAGGTAAATGACAAGGTTTTCCATAAACTATCCTATAAGGAGACATGCCTAATGATGTTTTGAAAGCAGTTCTATATGCCCAAAGTGTATCGGTAAGTTTAAGAGACCAATCTTTACGGTTTGGGTTAACTGTTTTCTCCAAAATTTGTTTTATCTCCCTATTTGCAAGTTCAACTTGTCCATTTGTCTGAGGATGATAAGGGGTTGCAACTTTATGTGTGATTCCATATTTCTTCATTAAAGT
>JAGSPU010000381.1:0-30001 GCA_019321725.1 Paulownia fortunei
AATTTTTAAACTTTTACATTTTTAAATATGTATATTTGGAGTTGTTGTTCTAGTAAAAAATTAGTATATACAACTTAATTAAATTGTGTAAAATAAAGAAAACATTAATTATACTATCAACATTAATGCATTTGGATTAGTTACTCAAAATAGAAACTATTTAATGCTATCGATTAAAATATGTTTACATTTGAAATATTAGAATATAAATTTATTTACTTAAATACAATTTTTAATGCTTTTTTACTAAATTTTAAAATTTTGAAATATTTCTGTTTTTGTTCCACTTTTAAAATTGAATATCCACTTTAGTCATTCTTAATAAAACCATTTAATACTATTTTGGAAATTTAATTATATTTACTTTTCACAAATTGAATACATATTAATATTTTTGCCGTATGTTTTTAGTTTTAAATTTCTTATATATTTTATATTTTTGAGTTCATTTGCTAGTACAATTTAGTATATACTTTTAAATTATATTTCAAAAAAATAGAAAAATATTTCAATAATTATATTTTTTAAACCAACTCAATTGCCTCTAGCAATGACAATAAATAAAAGGAAGAAAAGTTATGTTTTTATTAGATGGTCAGAATTTTAGATTATTTATATATTGTTTAGTTACACTAAATAAAAACAATACAATACTATCCAAATGAACTGAAATATGTATCTTTTAAAAATATTTGTTACACATTATTTATTTACGTATTTAATTGATTTCAATTTTTAAACATTTACATTTTTAAATATGTATATTTGGAGTTGTTGTTCTAGTAAAAAATTAGTATATACAACTTAATTAAATTGTGTAAAATAAAGAAAACTTTAATTATACTATCAACATTAATGCATTTGGTTTAGTTACTCAAAATAGAAACTATTTAATGCTATCGATTAAATTATGTTTACATTTGAAATATTAGAATATAAATTTATTTACTTAAATACAATTTTTAATGCTTTTTTACTAAATTTAAAAATTTTAAATATTTCTGTTTTTGTTCCACTTTTAAAATTGAATATACACTTTAGTCATTCTAAATAAAACCATTTAATACTATTTTAGAAATTTAATTATATTTACTTTTCACAAATTGAATACATATTAATATTTTTGCCGTATTTTTTTAGTTTTAAATTTCCTTATATATTTTATATTTTTGAGTTCATTTGCTAGTACAATTTAGTATATACTTTTAAATTATATTTCAAAAAAATAGAAAAATATTTCAATAATTATATTTTTTAAAACAACTCAATTGCCTCTAGCAATGACAATAAATAAAAGGAGGAAAGTTATGTTTTTATTAGATGGTAGAATTTTAGATTATTTATATGCTGTTTAGTTACACTAAATAAAAACAATACAATACTATCCAAATGAACTGAAATATGTATCTTTTAAAAAATATTTGTTACACATTATTTATTTACGTATTTAATTGATTTCAATTTTTAAACATTTACATTTTTAAATATGTATATTTGGAGTTGTTGTTCTAGTAAAAAATTAGTATATACAACTTAATTAAATTGTGTAAAATAAAGAAAACTTTAATTATACTATCAACATTAATGCATTTGGTTTAGTTTCTTAAAATAGAAACTATTTAATGCCATCGATTAAATTATGTTTACATTTGAAATATTAGAATATAAATTTATTTACTTAAATACAATTTGTAATGCTTTATTACTAAATTTTAAAATTTAGAAATATTTCTGTTTTTGTTCCACTTTTAAAATTGAATATACACTTTAGTCATTCTAAATAAAACCATTTAATACTATTTTAGAAATTTAATTATATTTTCTTTTCACAAATTGAATACATATTAATTTTTTTGCCTTATTTTTTTAGTTTTAAATTTTTTATATATTTTATATTTTTGAGTTCATTTGCTAGTACAATTTAGTATATACTTTTAAATTATATTTCAAAAAAATAGAAAAATATTTCAATAATTATATTTTTTAAACCAACTCAATTGCCTCTAGCAATGATAATAAATAAAAGGAAGAAAAATTATGTTTTTATTAGAGATGTCAGAATTTTAGATTATTTATATATTATTTAGTTACACTAAATAAAAACAATTGAATACTATCCAAATGAACTGAAATAGGTATCTTTTAAAAATATTTGTTACATATTATTTATTTCTGTATTTAATTGATTTCAATTTTTAAACTTTTACTTTTAAATATGTATATTTGGAGTTGTTGTTCTAGTAAAAAATTAGTATATACAACTTAATTAAATTGTGTAAAATAAAGAAAACTTTAATTATACTATCAACATAATGCATTTGATTTAGTTTATTCAAAATAGAAACTATTTAATGCTATCGATTAAATTATGTTTACATTTGAAATATTAGAATATAAATTTATTTACTTAAATACAATTTTTAATGCTTTTTTACTAAATTTTAAAATTTAGAAATATTTCTGTTTTTGTTCCACTTTTAAAATTGAATATACACTTTAGTCATTCTAAATAAAACCATTTAATACTATTTAAGAAATTTAATTATATTTACTTTTCACAAATTGAATACATATTAATTTTTTTGCCGTATTTTTTTAGTTTTAAATTTTTTTATATATTTTATATTTTTGAGTTCATTTGCTAGTACAATTTAGTATATACTTTTAAATTATATTTCAAAAAAATAGAAAAATATTTCAATAATTATATTTTTTAAAACAACTCAATTGCCTCTAGCAATGACAATAAATAAAAGGAAGAAAAGTTATGTTTTTATTAGATGTTAGAATTTTAGATTATTTATATATTGTTTAGTTACACTAAATAAAAACAATTGAATACTATCCAAATGAACTGAAATATGTATCTTTTAAAAATATTTGTTACACATTATTTATTTTTTGTATTTAATTGATTTCAATTTTTAAACATTTACATTTTTAAATATGTATATTTGGAGTTGTTGTTCTAGTAAAAAATTAGTATATACAACTTAATTAAATTGTGTAAAATAAAGAAAACTTTAATTATACTATCAACATTAATGCATTTGGTTTAGTTCTTAAAATAGAAACTATTTAATGCCATCGATTAAATTATGTTTACATTTGAAATATTAGAATATAAATTTATTTACTTAAATACAATTTGTAATGCTTTATTACTAAATTTTAAAATTTAGAAATATTTCTGTTTTTGTTCCACTTTTAAAATTGAATATACACTTTAGTCATTCTAAATAAAACCATTTAATACTATTTTAGAAATTTAATTATATTTTCTTTTCACAAATTGAATACATATTAATTTTTTTGCCTTATTTTTTTAGTTTTAAATTTTTTTATATATTTTATATTTTTGAGTTCATTTGCTAGTAGAATTTAGTATATACTTTTAAATTATATTTCAAAAAAATAGAAAAATATTTCAATAATTATATTTTTTTAAACCTACTCAATTGCCTCTAGCAATGACAATAAATAAAAGGAAGAAAAATTATGTTTTTATTAGATGTCAGAATTTTAGATTATTTATATATTATTTAGTTACACTAAATAAAAACAATACAATACTATCCAAATGAACTGAAATAGGTATCTTTTAAAAATATTTGTTACATATTTATTATTTCTGTATTTAATTGATTTCAATTTTTAAACTTTTACATTTTTAAATATGTATATTTGGAGTTGTTGTTCTAGTAAAAAATTAGTATATACAACTTAATTAAATTGTGTAAAATAAAGAAAACTTTAATTATACTATCAACATTAATGCATTTGATTTAGTTTCTTAAAATAGAAACTATTTAATGCATCGATTAAATTATGTTTACATTTGAAATATTAGAATATAAATTTATTTACTTAAATACAATTTGTAATGCTTTTTTACTAAATTTTAAAATTTAGAAATATTTCTGTTTTTGTTCCACTTTTAAAATTGAATATACACTTTAGTCATTCTAAATAAAACCATTTAATACTATTTTAGAAATTTAATTATATTTTCTTTTCACAAATTGAATACATATTAAATTTTTTGCCGTATTTTTTAGTTTTAAATTTTTTTATATATTTTATATTTTTGAGTTCATTTGCTAGTACAATTTAGTATATACTTTTAAATTATATTTCAAAAAAATAGAAAAATATTTCAATAATTATATTTTTTAAAACAACTCAATTGCCTCTAGCAATGACAATAAATAAAAGGAAGAAAAATTATGTTTTTATTAGATGTCAGAATTTTAGATTATTTATATATTATTTAGTTACACTAAATAAAAACAATACAATACTATCCAAATGAACTGAAATAGGTATCTTTTAAAAATATTTGTTACACATTATTTTTTTCTGTATTTAATTGATTTCAATTTTTAAACTTTTACATTTTTAAATATGTATATTTGGAGTTGTTGTTCTAGTAAAAAATTAGTATATACAACTTAATTAAATTGTGTAAAATAAGAAAAAATTAATTATACTATCAACATTAATGCATTTGATTTAGTTTCTTAAAATAGAAACTATTTAATGCTATCGATTAAAATATGTTTACATTTGAAATATTAGAATATAAATTTATTTACTTAAATACAATTTTTAATGCTTTTTTACTAAATTTTAAAATTTTGAAATATTTCTGTTTTTGTTCACTTTTAAAATTGAATATACACTTTAGTCATTCTAAATAAAACCATTTAATACTATTTTAGAAATTTAATTATATTTACTTTTCACAAATTGAATACATATTAATATTTTTGCCGTATTTTTCAGTTTTAAATTTCCTTATATATTTTATATTTTTGAGTTCATTTGCTAGTACAATTTAGTATATACTTTTAAATTATATTTCAAAAAAATAGAAAAATATTTCAATAATTATATTTTTTAAAACAACTCAATTGCCTCTAGCAATGACAATAAATAAAAGGAGGAAAAGTTATGTTTTTATTAGATGTTAGAATTTTAGATTATTTATATGCTGTTTAGTTACACTAAATAAAAACAATACAATACTATCCAAATGAACTGAAATATGTATCTTTTAAAAATATTTGTTACACATTATTTATTTACGTATTTAATTGATTTCAATTTTTAAACATTTACATTTTTAAATATGTATATTTGGAGTTGTTGTTCTAGTAAAAAATTAGTATATACAACTTAATTAAATTGTGTAAAATAAAGAAAACTTTAATTATACTATCAACATTAATGCATTTGGATTAGTTACTCAAAATAGAAACTATTTAATGCCATCGATTAAATTATGTTTACATTTGAAATATTAGAATATAAATTTATTTACTTAAATACAATTTTTAATGCTTTTTTACTAAATTTTAAAATTTAGAAATATTTCTGTTTTTGTTCCACTTTTAAAATTGAATATACACTTTAGTCATTCTAAATAAAACCATTTAATACTATTTTAGAAATTTAATTATATTTACTTTTCACAAATTGAATACATATTAATTTTTTTGCCGTATTTTTTTAGTTTTAAATTTTTTATATATTTTATATTTTTGAGTTCATTTGCTAGTACAATTTAGTATATACTTTTAAATTATATTTCAAAAAAATAGAAAAATATTTCAATAATTATATTTTTTAAAACAACTCAATTGCCTCTAGCAATGACAATAAATAAAAGGAAGAAAAATTATGTTTTTATTAGATGTCAGAATTTTAGATTATTTATATATTGTTTAGTTACACTAAATAAAAACAATACAATACTATCCAAATGAACTGAAATATGTATCTTTTAAAAATATTTGTTACATATTATTTATTTCTGTATTTAATTGATTTCAATTTTTAAACATTTACATTTTTAAATATGTATATTTGGAGTTGTTGTTCTAGTAAAAAATTAGTATATACAACTTAATTAAATTGTGTAAAATAAAGAAAACTTTAATTATACTATCAACATTAATGCATTTGGATTAGTTACTCAAAATAGAAACTATTTAATGCTATCGATTAAAGTATGTTTACATTTGAAATATTAGAATATAAATTTATTTACTTAAATACAATTTTTAATGCTTTTTTACTAAATTTTAAAATTTAGAAATATTTCTGTTTTTGTTCCACTTTTAAAATTGAATATACACTTTAGTCATTCTTAATAAAACCATTTAATACTATTTTGGAAATTTAATTATATTTACTTTTCACAAATTGAATACATATTAATATTTTTGCCGTATGTTTTTAGTTTTAAATTTCTTTATATATTTTATTTTTTGAGTTCATTTGCTAGTACAATTTAGTATATACTTTTAAATTATATTTCAAAAAAATAGAGAAAATATTTCAATAATTATATTTTTTAAACAACTCAATTCCCTCTAGCAATGACAATAAATAAAAGGAGGAAAGTTATGTTTTTAATTAGATGGTAGAATTTTAGATTATTTATATGCTGTTTAGTTACACTAAATAAAAACAATACAATACTATCCAAATGAACTGAAATATGTATCTTTTAAAAATATTTGTTACACATTATTTATTTACGTATTTAATTGATTTCAATTTTAAACATTTACATTTTTTAAATATGTAATATTTGGAGTTGTTGTTCTAGTAAAAAATTAGTATATACAACTTAATTAAATTGTGTAAATATAAAGAAACTTTAATTATACTATCAACATTAATGCATTTGGATTAGTTACTCAAAATAGAAACTATTTAATGCTATCGATTAAAGTATGTTTACATTTGAAATATTAGAATATAAATTTATTTACTTAAATACAATTTTTATGCTTTTTTACTAAATTTTAAAATTTAGAAATATTTCTGTTCTTTGTTTCACTTTTAAATTGAATATCCACTTTAGTCATTCTTAATAAAACCATTTAATACTATTTTGGAAATTTAATTATATTACTTTTCGCAAATTGAATACATATTAATATTTTTGCCGTATGTTTTTAGTTTTAAATTTCTTTATATATTTTATATTTTTTGAGTTCATTTGCCAGTACAATTTAGTATATACTTTAAATTATATTTCAAAAAAATAGAAAATATTTCAATAATTATATTTTTTAAAACAACTCAATTGCCTCTAGCAATGACAATAAATAAAAGGAGGAAAAGTTATGTTTTTATTAGATGGTAGAATTTAGATTATTTATATGGCTGTTTAGTTACACTAAAAAAAACAATACAATACTATCCAAAATGAACTGAAATATGTATCTTTTAAAAAATTTTGTTACACATTTTTTATTTACGTATTTAATTGATTTCAATTTTTAAACATTTACATTTTTTAAATATGTATATTTGGAGTTGTTGTTCTAGTAAAAAATTAGTATATACAACTTAATTAAATTGGTAAAATAAAGAAAACTTTAATTATACTTCAACATAATGCATTTGGTTTAGTTTCTCAAAATAGAAACTATTTAATGCTATCGATTAAAAGTATGTTTACATTTGAAATATTAGAATATAAATTTATTTACTTAAATACAATTTTTAATGCTTTTTTACTAATTTTAAAATTTAGAAATATTTCTGTTCTTGTTTCACTTTTAAAATTGAAATATCCACTTTAGTCATTCTTAATAAACCATTTAATACTATTTTGGAAATTTAATTATATTTACTTTTCGCAAATTGAATACATATTAATATTTTTGCCGTATGTTTTTAGTTTTAAATTTTTTATATATTTTATATTTTTGAGTTCATTTGCCAGTACAATTTAGTATATACTTTTAAATTATATTTCAAAAAAATAGAAAATATTTCAATAATTATATTTTTTAAAACACTCAATTGCCTCTAGCAATGACAATAAATAAAAGGAGGAAAAGTTATGTTTTTATTAGATGGTAGAATTTTAGATTTATTTATATGCTTGTTTAGTTACACTAAATAAAAAAATACAATACTATCCAAATGAACTGAAATATGTATCTTTTAAAAATATTTGTTACAACATTATTTATTTACGTATTTAATTGATTAAATTTTTTAAACATTTACATTTTAAATATGTATATTTGGGAGTTGTTGTTCTAGTAAAAAATTAGTTATACAACTTAATTAAATTGTGTAAAATAAAGAAACTTTAATTATACTATCAACATTAATGCATTTGGTTTAGTTTCTTAAAATAGAAACTATTTAATGCTATCGATTAAAGTATGTTTACATTTGAAATATTAGAATATAAATTTATTTACTTAAATACAATTTTTATGGCTTTTTTACTAAATTTTAAAATTTAGAAATATTTCTGTTTTTGTTCCACTTTTAAAATTGAATATACACTTTAGTCATTCTTAATAAAACCATTTAATACTATTTTGGAAATTTAATTATATTTTTTTCACAAATTGAATACATATTAATTTTTTTGCCGTATTTTTTAGTTTTAAATTTTTTATATATTTTATATTTTTGAGTTCATTTGCTAGTACAATTTAGTATATACTTTTAAATTATATTTCAAAAAAATAGAAAAATATTTCAATAATTATATTTTTTAAAACAACTCAATTGCCTCTAGCAATGACAATAAATAAAAGGAGGAAAAGTTATGTTTTTATTAGATGTAGAATTTTAGATTATTTATTATTGTTTAGTTACACTAAAATAAAACAATACAATACTATCCAAATGAACTGAAATAGGTATCTTTTAAAAATATTTGTTACACATTATTTATTTACGTATTTAATTGATTTCAATTTTTAAACATTTACATTTTTAAATATGTATATTTGGAGTTGTTGTTCTAGTAAAAAATTAGTATATACAACTTAATTAAATTGTGTAAAATAAAGAAAACTTTAATTATACTATCAACATTAATGCATTGGATTAGTTACTCAAAATAGAAACTATTTAATGCTATCGATTAAAGTATGTTTACATTTGAAATATTAGAATATAAATTTATTTACTTAAATACAATTTTTAATGCTTTTTTACTAAATTTTAAAAATTTAGAAATATTTCTGTTTTTGTTCCACTTTTAAAATTGAATATACACTTTAGTCATTCTAAATAAAACCATTTAATACTATTTTAGAAATTTAATTATATTTACTTTTCACAAATTGAATACATATTAATATTTTTGCCGTATTTTTTAGTTTTAAATTTCTTTATATATTTTATATTTTTGAGTTCATTTGCTAGTACAATATATATTTTTAAATTATATTTCAAAAAAATAGAAAAATATTTCAATAATTATATTTTTAAAAACTCAATTGCCTCTAGCAATGACAATAAATAAAAGGAGGAAAAGTTATGTTTTTATTAGATGGTAGAATTTTAGATTATTTATATGCTGTTTAGTTACACTAAATAAAAACAATACAATACTATCCAAATGAACTGAAATATGTATCTTTTAAAAATATTTGTTACACATTATTTATTTACGTATTTAATTGATTTCAATTTTTAAACATTTACATTTTTAAATATGTATATTTGGAGTTGTTGTTCTAGTAAAATTAGTATATACAACTTAATTAAATTGTGTAAAATAAAGAAAATTTTAATTATACTATCAACATTAATGCATTTGGTTAGTTACTCAAAATAGAAACTATTTAATGCTATCGATTAAATTATGTTTACATTTGAAATATTAGAATATAAATTTATTTACTTAAATACAATTTTTAATGCTTTTTTACTAAATTTTAAAATTTAGAAATATTTCTGTTTTTGTTTCACTTTTAAAATTGAATATCCACTTTAGTCATTCTTAAAAAAACCATTTAATACTATTTTAGAAATTTAATTATATTTTCTTTTCACAAATTGAATACATATTAATTTTTTTGCCGTATTTTTTTAGTTTTAAATTTTTTTTATATATTTTATATTTTTGAGTTCATTTGCTAGTACAATTTAGTATATACTTTTAAATTATATTTCAAAAAAATAGAAAAATATTTCAATAATTATATTTTTTAAAACAACTCAATTGCCTCTAGCAATGACAATAAATAAAAGGAAGGAAAAGTTATGTTTTTATTAGATGTAGAATTTTAGATTATTTATATATTGTTTAGTTACACTAAATAAAAACAATACAATACTATCCAAATGAACTGAAATATGTATCTTTTAAAAATATTTGTTACACATTATTTATTTACGTATTTAATTGATTTCAATTTTTAAACATTTACATTTTTAAATATGTATATTTGGAGTTGTTGTTCTAGTAAAAAATTAGTATATACAACTTAATTAAATTGTGTAAAATAAAGAAAACTTTAATTATACTATCAACATTAATGCATTTGGTTTAGTTTCTTAAAATAGAAACTATTTAATGCTATCGATTAAAGTATGTTTACATTTGAAATATTAGAATATAAATTTATTTACTTAAATACAATTTTTAATGCTTTTTTACTAAATTTTAAAATTTAGAAATATTTCTGTTTTTGTTCCACTTTTAAAATTGAATATACACTTTAGTCATTCTAAATAAAACCATTTAATACTATTTTAGAAATTTAATTATATTTACTTTTCACAAATTGAATACATATTAATATTTTTGCCGTATTTTTTTAGTTTTAAATTTCTTTATATATTTTATATTTTTGAGTTCATTTGCTAGTACAATTTAGTATATACTTTTAAATTATATTTCAAAAAAATAGAAAAATATTTCAATAATTATATTTTTTAAAACAACTCAATTGCCTCTAGCAATGACAATAAATAAAAGGAGGAAAAGTTATGTTTTTATTAGATGGTAGAATTTTAGATTATTTATATGCTGTTTAGTTACACTAAATAAAAACAATACAATACTATCCAAATGAACTGAAATATGTATCTTTTAAAAATATTTGTTACACATTATTTATTTACGTATTTAATTGATTTCAATTTTTAAACATTTACATTTTTAAATATGTATATTTGGAGTTGTTGTTCTAGTAAAAAATTAGTATATACAACTTAATTAAATTGTGTAAAATAAAGAAAACTTTAATTATACTATCAACATTAATGCATTTGGTTTAGTTCTTAAAATAGAAACTATTTAATGCCATCGATTAAATTATGTTTACATTTGAAATATTAGAATATAAATTTATTTACTTAAATACAATTTTAATGCTTTTTACTAAATTTTAAAATTTAGAAATATTTCTGTTTTTGTTCCACTTTTAAAATTGAATATACACTTTAGTCATTCTAATAAAACCATTTAATACTATTTTAGAAATTTAATTATATTTACTTTTCACAAATTGAATACATATTAATATTTTTGCCGTATTTTTTTAGTTTTAAATTTTTTATATATTTTATATTTTTGAGTTCATTTGCTAGTACAATTTAGTATATACTTTTAAATTATATTTCAAAAAAATAGAAAAATATTTCAATAATTATATTTTTTAAAACTACTCAATTGCCTCTAGCAATGATAATAAATAAAAGGAAGAAAAGTTATGTTTTTATTAGATTTTAGAATTTTAGATTATTTATATATTATTTAGTTACACTAAATAAAAACAATTGAATACTATCCAAATGAACTGAAATAGGTATCTTTTAAAAATATTTGTTAAATATTATTTATTTCTGTATTTAATTGATTTCAATTTTTAAACTTTTACATTTTTAAATATGTATATTTGGAGTTGTTGTTCTAGTAAAAAATTAGTATATACAACTTAATTAAATTGTGTAAAATAAAGAAAACTTTAATTATACTATCAACATTAATGCATTGGTTTAGTTTCTTAAAATAGAAACTATTTAATGCCATCGATTAAAATATGTTTACATTTGAAATATTAGAATATAAATTTATTTACTTAAATACAATTTTTAATGCTTTTTTACTATTTTAAAATTTAGAAATATTTCTGTTTTGTTTCACTTTTAAAATTAAATATCCACTTTAGTCATTCTAATAAAACCATTTAATACTATTTTGGAAATTTAATTATATTTACTTTTCACAAATTGAATACATATTAATTTTTTGCCGTATTTTTTAGTTTTAAATTTTTTATATATTTTTATATTTTTGAGTTCATTTGCTAGTACAATTTAGTATATATACTTTTAAATTATATTTCAAAAAAATAGAAAAATATTTCAATAATTATATTTTTTAAAACAACTCAATTGCCTCTAGCAATGACAATAAATAAAAGGAGGAAAAATTATGTTTTTATTAGATGTCAGAATTTTAGATTATATTTATATATTGTTTACTTACACTAAATAAAAACAATACAATACTATCCAAATGAACTGAAATATGTATCTTTTAAAAATATTTGTTACACATTATTTATTTACGTATTTAATTGATTTCAATTTTTAAACATTTACATTTTTAAATATGTATATTTGGAGTTGTTGTTCTAGTAAAAAATTAGTATATACAACTTAATTAAATTGTGTAAAATAAAGAAAACTTTAATTATACTATCAACATTAATGCATTTGGATTAGTTACTCAAAATAGAAACTATTTAATGCTATCGATTAAAGTATGTTTACATTTGAAATATTAGAATATAAATTTATTTACTTAAATACAATTTTTAATGCTTTTTTACTAAATTTTAAAATTTAGAAATATTTCTGTTTTTGTTCCACTTTTAAAATTGAATATACACTTTAGTCATTCTAAATAAAACCATTTAATACTATTTTAGAAATTTAATTATATTTACTTTTCACAAATTGAATACATATTAATTTTTTGCCGTATTTTTTAGTTTTAAATTTTTTTATATTTTATATTTTTGAGTTCATTTGCTAGTAGAATTTAGTATACTTTTAAATTATATTTCAAAAAAATAGAAAAATATTTCAATAATTATATTTTTTAAACAACTCAATTGCCTCTAGCAATAAATAAAAGGAGGAAAAGTTATGTTTTTATTAGATGTAGAATTTTAGATTATTTATATGCTGTTTAGTTACACTAAATAAAAACAATACAATACTATCCAAATGAACTGAAATATGTATCTTTTAAAAATATTTGTTACACATTATTTATTTACGTATTTAATTGATTTCAATTTTTAAACATTTACATTTTTAAATATGTATATTTGGAGTTGTTGTTCTAGTAAAAAATTAGTATATACAACTTAATTAAATTGTGTAAAATAAAGAAAACTTTAATTATACTATCAACATTAATGCATTTGGTTAGTTACTCAAAAGAGAAACTATTTAATGCTATCGATTAAAATATGTTTACATTTGAAATATTAGAATATAAATTTATTTACTTAAATACAATTTTTAATGCTTTTTTACTAAATTTTAAAATTTAGAAATATTTCTTTTTGTTTCACTTTTAAAATTGAATATACACTTTAGTCATTCTAAATAAAACCATTTAATACTATTTTGGAAATTTAATTATATTTTCTTTTCACAAATTGAATACATATTAATTTTTTTGCCTATTTTTTTAGTTTTAAATTTTTTTATATATTTTATATTTTTGAGTTCATTTGCTAGTACAATTTAGTATATACTTTTAAATTATATTTCAAAAAAATAGAAAAATATTTCAATAATTATATTTTTTAAACCTACTCAATTGCCTCTAGCAATGATAATAAATAAAAGGAAGAAAAGTTATGTTTTTATTAGATTTTAGAATTTTAGATTATTTATATATTATTTAGTTACACTAAATAAAAACAATTGAATACTATCCAAATGAACTGAAATAGGTATCTTTTAAAAATATTTGTTAATATTATTTATTTCTATATTTAATTGATTTCAATTTTTAAACTTTTACATTTTTAAATATGTATATTTGGAGTTGTTGTTCTAGTAAAAAATTAGTATATACAACTTAATTAAATTGTGTAAAATAAAGAAAACTTTAATTATACTATCAACATTAATGCATTTGGTTTAGTTACTCAAAATAGAAACTATTTAATGCTATCGATTAAAATATGTTTACATTTGAAATATTAGAATATAAATTTATTTACTTAAATACAATTTTTAATGCTTTTTTACTAAATTTTAAAATTTAGAAATATTTCTGTTTTTGTTTCACTTTTAAAATTGAATATACACTTTAGTCATTCTTAATAAAACCATTTAATACTATTTTGGAAATTTAATTATATTTACTTTTCACAAATTGAATACATATTAATATTTTTGCCGTATTTTTTTAGTTTTAAATTTCTTTATATATTTTATATTTTTGAGTTCATTTGCTAGTACAATTTAGTATATACTTTTAAATTATATTTCAAAAAAATAGAAAAATATTTCAATAATTATATTTTTTAAAACAACTCAATTGCCTCTAGCAATGACAATAAATAAAAGGAGGAAAAGTTATGTTTTATTAGATGGTAGAATTTTAGATTATTTATATTGCTTTAGTTACACTAAATAAAAACAATACAATACTATCCAAATGAACTGAAATATGTATCTTTTAAAAATATTTGTTACACATTATTTATTTACGTATTTAATTGATTTCAATTTTTAAACATTTACATTTTTAAATATGTATATTTGGAGTTGTTGTTCTAGTAAAAAATTAGTATATACAACTTAATTAAATTGTGTAAAATAAAGAAAACTTTAATTATACTATCAACATTAATGCATTTGGTTAGTTACTCAAAATAGAAACTATTTAATGCTATCGATTAAAATATGTTTACATTTGAAATATTAGAATATAAATTTATTTACTTAAATACAATTTTAATGCTTTTATTTAAATTTAGAAAATTTTTTGTATTTCTTTTTTTTGTTCCTTTTAAAATTAAAATTATACACTTTAGTCATTCTTAATAAAACCATTTAATACTATTTTAGAAATTTAATTATATTTACTTTTCACAAATTGAATACATATTAATTTTTTTGCCGTATTTTTTAGTTTTAAATTTCTTTATATATTTTATATTTTTGAGTTCATTTGCTAGTACAATTTAGTATATACTTTTAAATTATATTTCAAAAAATAGAAAAATATTTCAATAATTATATTTTTTAAAACAACTCAATTGCCTCTAGCAATGACAATAAATAAAAGGAGGAAAAGTTATGTTTTATTAGATGGTAGAATTTTAGATTATTTATATATTGTTTAGTTACACTAAATAAAAACAATACAATACTATCCAAATGAACTGAAATATGTATCTTTTAAAAATATTTGTTACACATTATTTATTTACGTATTTAATTGATTTCAATTTTTAAACTTTTACATTTTTAAATATGTATATTTGGAGTTGTTGTTCTAGTAAAAAATTAGTATATACAACTTAATTAAATTGTGTAAAATAAAGAAAACTTTAATTATACTATCAACATTAATGCATTTGGATTAGTTACTCAAAATAGAAACTATTTAATGCTATCGATTAAAATATGTTTACATTTGAAATATTAGAATATAAATTTATTTACTTAAATACAATTTGTAATGCTTTTTTACTAAATTTTAAAATTTAGAAATATTTCTGTTTTTGTTCCACTTTTAAAATTGAATATACACTTTAGTCATTCTAAATAAAACCATTTAATACTATTTTAGAAATTTAATTATATTTTTTTTCACAAATTGAATACATATTAATTTTTTGCCGTATTTTTTTAGTTTTAAATTTTTTTATATATTTTATATTTTTGAGTTCATTTGCTAGTAGAATTTAGTATATACTTTTAAATTATATTTCAAAAAAATAGAAAAATATTTCAATAATTATATTTTTTAAACCTACTCAATTGCCTCTAGCAATGATAATAAATAAAAGGAAGAAAAGTTATGTTTTTATTAGATTTTAGAATTTTAGATTATTTATATATTATTTAGTTACACTAAATAAAAACAATTGAATACTATCCAAATGAACTGAAATAGGTATCTTTTAAAAGTATTTGTTACTATATTACTTATTTCTTTTAATTGATTTCAATTTTTAAACTTTTACATTTTTAAATATTTATATTTGGAGTTGTTGTTCTAGTAAAAAATTAGTATATACAACTTAATTAAATTGTGTAAAATAATGAAAAACTTTAATTATACTATCAACATTAATGCATTTGGTTAGTTACTCAAAATAGAAACTATTTAATGCTATCGATTAAATTATGTTTACATTTGAAATATTAGAATATAAATTTATTTACTTAAATACAATTTGTAATGCTTTTTTACTAAATTTTAAAATTTAGAAATATTTCTGTTTTTGTTCCACTTTTAAAATTGAATATACACTTTAGTCATTTTAAATAAAACCATTTAATACTATTTTAGAAATTTAATTATATTTACTTTTGACAAATTGAATACATATTAATATTTTTGCCGTATTTTTTTAGTTTTAAATTTCTATATATTTTATATTTTTGAGTTCATTTGCCAGTACAATTTAGTATATACTTTTAAATTATATTTCAAAAAAATAGAAAAATATTTCAATAATTATATTTTTTAAAACAACTCAATTGCCTCTAGCAATGACAATAAATAAAAGGAGGAAAAGTTATGTTTTTATTAGATGGTAGAATTTTAGATTATTTATATGCTGTTTAGTTACACTAAATAAAAACAATACAATACTATCCAAATGAACTGAAATAGGTATCTTTTAAAAATATTTGTTACATATTATTTATTTCTGTAATTGATTTCAATTTTGAACTTTTACATTTTTAAATATGTATATTTGGAGTTGTTGTTCTAGTAAAAAATTAGTATATACAACTAAATTAAATTGTGTAAAATAAAGAAAACTTTAATTATACTATCAACATTAATGCATTAGCTTTAGTTATTGAAAATAGAAACTATTTAATGCTATCGATTAAAATATGTTTACATTTGAAATATTAGAATATAAATTTATTTACTTAAATACAATTTTTAATGCTTTTTACTAAATTTTAAAATTTAGAAATATTTTTGTTTTAGTTCCACTTTTAAAATTGAATATACACTTTAGTCATTCTAAATAAAACCATTTAATACTATTTTAGAAATTTAATTATATTTACTTTTCACAAATTGAATACATATTAATTTTTTTGCCGTATTTTTTAGTTTTAAATTTTTTTATATATTTTATATTTTTGAGTTCATTTAGTAGTACAATTTAGTATATACTTTTAAATTATATTTCAAAAAAATAGAAAAATATTTCAATAATTATATTTTTTAAAACAACTCAATTGCCTCTAGCAATGACAATAAATAAAAGGAAGAAAAGTTATGTTTTTATTAGATGTTAGAATTTTAGATTATTTATATATTGTTTAGTTACACTAAATAAAAACAATACAATACTATCCAAATGAACTGAAATAGGTATCTTTTAAAAATATTTGTTTAATATTATTTATTTCTGTATTTAATTGATTTCAATTTTTAAACTTTTACATTTTTAAATATGTATATTTGGAGTTGTTCTAGTAAAAAATTAGTATATACAACTAAATTAAATTGTGTAAAATAAAGAAAACTTTAATTATACTATCAACATTAATGCATTAGTTTAGTTATTCAAAATAGAAACTATTTAATGCTATCGATTAAAATATGTTTACATTTGAAATATTAGAATATAAATTTATTTACTTAAATACAATTTGTAATGCTTTTTTACTAAATTTTAAAATTTTGAAATATTTTTGTTTTAGTTCTACTTTTAAAATTGAATATACACTTTAGTCATTCTAAATAAAACCATTTAATACTATTTAAGAAATTTAATTATATTTACTTTTCACAAATTGAATACATATTAATTTTTTTGCCTTATTTTTTAGTTTTAAATTTTTTATATATTTTATATTTTTGAGTTCATTTGCTAGTACAATTTAGTATATACTTTTAAATTATATTTCAAAAAAATAGAAAAATATTTCAATAATTATATTTTTTAAAACAACTCAATTTCCTCTAGGAATGACAATAAATAAAAGGAAGAAAAGTTATGTTTTCATTAGATGTTAGAATTTTAGATTATTTATATATTGTTTAGTTACACTAAATAAAAATAATTAATACTATCCAAATGAACTGAAATAGGTATCTTTTAAAAATATTTGTTACATATTATTTATTTCTGTATTTAATTGATTTCAATTTTTAAACTTTTATTTTTAAATATTTATATTTGGAGAGTTGTTCTAGTAAAAAATTAGTATATACAACTAAATTAAATATGTAAAATAAAACTTTAATTATACTATCAACATTAATGCATTAGCTTTAGTTATTCAAAATAGAAACTATTTAATGCTATCGATTAAAATATGTTTACATTTGAAATATTAGAATATAAATTTATTTACTTAAATAAAATTTTAATGCGCTTTTACTAAATTTTAAAATTTTGAAATATTTCTATTTTAGTTCCACTTTTAAAATTGAATATACACTTTAGTCATTCTAAATAAAATTATTTAATATTATTTTAGAAATTTAATTATATTTACTTTTCACAAATTGAATACATATTAATTTTTTGCCATATTTTTTTAGTTTTAAATTTTTTTATATATTTTATATTTTTGAGTTCATTTGCTAGTACAATTTAGTATATACTTTTAAATTATATTTCAAAAAAATAGAAAAATATTTCAATAATTATATTTTTTAAACCTACTCAATTGCCTCTATCAATGACAATAAATAAAAGGAAGAAAAGTTACGTTTTTATTAGATTTTAGAATTTTAGATTATTTATATATTATTTAGTTACACTAAATAAAAACAATTGAATACTATCCAAATGAACTGAAATAGATATCTTTTAAAAATATTTGTTACATATTATTTATTTCTGTATTTAATTGATTTCAATTTTTAAATTTTTACATTTTTAAATATTTATATTTGGAGTTGTTGTTCTAGTAAAAAATTAGTATATACAACTAAATTAAATTGTGTAAAATAAAGAAAACTTTAATTATACTATCAACATTAATGCATTAGCTTTAGTTATTCAAAATAGAAACTATTTAATGCTATCGATTAAAATATGTTTACATTTGAAATATTAGAATATAAATTTATTTACTTAAATACAATTTGTAATGCTTTTTTACTAAATTTTAAAATTTTGAAATATTTTTGTTTTAGTTCCACTTTTAAAATTGAATATACACTTTAGTCATTCTAAATAAAACTATTTAATACTATTTAAAAATTTAATTATATTTACTTTTCACAAATTGAATACATATTAATTTTTTTGCCGTATTTTTTTAGTTTTAATTTTTTTTTATATATTTTATATTTTTGAGTTCATTTGCTAGTACAATTTAGTATATACTTTTAAATTATATTTCAAAAAAATAGAAAAATATTTCAATAATTATATTTTCTTAAACCTACTCAATTGCCTCTAGCAATGACAATAAATAAAAGGAAGAAAAGTTACGTTTTTATTAGATTTTAGAATTTTAGATAATTAATATATTATTTAGTTACACTAAATGAAAACAATTAATACTATCCAAATGAACTGAAATAGGTATCTTTTAAAAATATTTGTTCCATATTATTTATTTCTGTATTTAATTGATTTTGATTTTTAAACTTTTATATTTTTAAATATTTTATTTGGAGTTGTTGTTCTAGTAAAAAATTAGTATATACAACAAAATTAAATTGTGTAAAATAAAGAAAACTTTAATTATACTATCAACATTAATGCATTAGCTTTAGTTATTGAAAATAGAAACTATTTAATGCTATCGATTAAAATATGTTTACATTTGAAATATTGGATATAAATTTATTTACTTAAATACAATTTGTAATGCTTTTTTACTAAATTTTAAATTTTTAAATATTTTTGTTTTATTTCTACTTTTAAAATTGAATATACACTTTAGTCATTCTAAATAAAACCATTTAATACTATTTAAGAATTTAATTATATTTACTTTTCACAAACTGAATACATATTAATTTTTTTGCCTTATTTTTTTAGTTTTAAATTTTTTTATATATTTTATATTTTTGAGTTCATTTGCTAGTACAATTTAGTATATACTTTTAAATTATATTTCAAAAAAATAGAAAAATATTTCAATAATTATATTTTTTAAACAATTCAATTGCCTCTAGCAATGACAATAAATAAAAGGAAGAAAAGTTTGTTTTTATTAGATGTTAGAATTTTAGATTATTTATATATTGTTTAGTTACACTAAATAAAAACAATTCAATACTATCCAATGAACTGAAATAGGTATTTTTAAAAATATTTGTTACATATTATTTATTTCTGTATTTAATTGATTTTAATTTTTAATCTTTTACATTTTTAAATATGTATATTTGGGGTTGTTGTTCTAGTAAAAAATTAGTATATACAACTTAATTAAATTGTGTAAAATAAAGAAAACTTTAATTATACTATCAACATTAATGCATTAGCATTAGTTATTCAAAAGAGAAACTATTTAATGCTATCGATTAAAATATGTTTACATTTGAAATATTAGAATATAAATTTATTTACTTAAATACAATTTGTAATGCTTTTTTACTAAATTTTAAAATTTTAAAATATTTCTGTTTTTGTTCCACTTTTAAAATTGAATATACACTTTAGTCATTCTAAATAAAACTATTTAATACTATTTTAGAAATTTAATTATATTTTCTTTTCACAAATTGAATACATATTAATTTTTTTGACGTATTTTTTTAGTTTTAAATTTTTTTATATATTTTATATTTTTGAGTTTATTTGCTAGTAGAATTTAGTATATACTTTTAAATTATATTTCAAAAAAATAGAAAAATATTTCAATAATTATATTTTTTAAACCTACTCAATTGCCTCTAGCAATGATAATAAATAAAAGGAAGAAAAGTTACGTTTTTATTAGATTTTAGAATTTTAGATTATTTATATATTATTTAGTTACACTAAATAAAAACAATTGAATACTATCCAAATGAACTGAAATAGGTATCTTTTAAAAGTATTTGTTACATATTACTTATTTCTTTATTAATTGATTTCAATTTTTAAACTTTTATATTTTTAAATATTTATTTTGGAGTTGTTGTTCTAGTAAAAAATTTGTATACACAACTTAATTAAATTGTGTAAAATAATGAAAACTTTAATTATACTATCAACATTAATGCATTTGGTTTAGTTACTCAAAATAAAACTATTTAATGCTATCGATTAAATTATGTTTACATTTGAAATATTAGAATATAAATTTATTTACTTAAATACAATTTAATTTGTAATTTTTTAATTTTTAAAATTTTAAAATTTAGAAATATTTCTGTTTTTGTTCCACTTTTAAAATTGAATATACACTTTAGTCATTTTAAATAAAACCATTTAGTACTATTTTAGAAATTTAATTATATTTACTTTTGACAAATTGAATACATATTAATATTTTTGCCGTATTTTTTTAGCTTTAAATCTTTATATATTTTATATTTTTGAGTTCATTTGCCAGTACAATTTAGTATATACTTTTAAATTATATTTCAAAAAAATAGAAAAATATTTCAATAATTATATTTTTTAAAACAACTCAATTGCCTCTAGCAATGACAATAAATAAAAGGAGGAAAAGTTATGTTTTTATTAGATGGTAGAATTTTAGATTATTTATATGCTGTTTAGTTACACTAAATAAAAACAATACAATACTATCCAAATGAACTGAAATAGGTATCTTTTAAAAATATTTGTTACATATTATTTATTTCTGTATTTAATTGATTTCAATTTTTGAACTTTTACATTTTTAAATATGTATATTAGGAGTTGTTGTTCAAGTAAAAAATTAGTATATACAACTAAATAAATTGTGCAAAATAAAGAAAACTTTAATTATACTATCAACATTAATGCATTAGCTTTAGTTATTGAAAATAGAAACTATTTAATGCTATCGATTAAAATAGGTTTACATTTGAAATATTAGAATATAAATTTATTTACTTAAATACAATTTTTAATGCTTTTTTACTAAATTTTAAAATTTAGAAATATTTTTGTTTTAGTTCCACTTTTAAAATTGAATATACACTTTAGTCATTCTAAAGAAAACCATTTAACACTATTTTAGAAATTTAATTATATTTACTTTTCACAAATTGAATACATATTAATTTTTTTGCCGTATTTTTTTAGTTTTAAATTTTTTTATATAGTTTATATTTTTTAGTTCATTTAGTAGTACAATTTAGTATATACTTTTAAATTATATTACAAAAAAATAGAAAAATATTTCAATAATTATATTTTTTAAAACAACTCAATTGCCTCTAGCAATGACAATAAATAAAAGGAAGAAAAGATATGTTCTTATTAGATGTTTTAGAATTTTAGATTATATTGTTTAGTTACACTAAATAAAAATAATACAATACTATCCAAATGAACTGAAATAGGTATCTTTTAAAAATATTTGTTTTATATTATTTATTTCTGTATTTAGTTGATTTCAATTTTTAAACTTTTACATTTTTAAATATGTATATTTGGAGTTCTTCTAGTAAAAAATTAGTATATACAACTAAATTAAATTGTGTGAAATAAAGAAAACTTTAATTATACTATCAACATTAATGCATTAAGTTTAGTTATTCAAAATAGAAACGATTTAATGCTATCGATTAAAATATGTTTACATTTGAAATATTAGAATATAAATTTATTTACTTAAATACAATTTGTAATGCTTTTTTACTAAATTTTAAAATTTTGAAATATTTTTGTTTTAGTTCTACTTTTAAAATTGAATATACACTTTAGTCATTCTAATAAAACCATTTAATACTATTTAAGAAATTTAATTATATTACTTTTCACAAACTGAATACATATAATTTTTTTGCCTTATTTTTTTAGTTTTAAATTTTTTATATATTTTATATTTTTGAGTTCATTTGCTAGTACAATTTAGTATATACTTTTAAATTATATTTCAAAAAAATAGAAAAATATTTCAATAATTATATTTTTTAAAACAACTCATTTCCTCTAGGAATGACAATAAATAAAAGGAAGAAAAGTTATGTTTCATTAGATGTACAATTTCAGATTATTTATATATTGTTTAGTTACACTAAATAAAAAAATAATTAATATTATCCAAATGAACTGAAATAGGTATGTTTTAAAAATATTTGTTACATATTATTTATTTCTGTATTTAATTGATTTCAATTTTTATACTTTTATATTTTTAAATATTTATATTTGGAAGAGTTGTTCTAGGAAAAAAATAGTATATACAACTAAATTAAATAGTGTAAAATAAATAAAACTTTAATTATACTATCAACATTAATGCATTAGCTTTAGTTATTCAAAATAGAAACTATTTAATGGTATCGATTAAAATATATTTACAGTTGAAATATTAGAGTATAAATTTATTTACTTAAATAAAAATTTTAATGCGCTTTTACTAAATCTTAAAATTTTGAAATATTTCTATTTTAGTTCCACTTTCAAATTGAATATACACTTTACTCATTCTAAATAAAATTATTTAATATATATTTTAGAAATTTAATTGTTATTACTTTTCACAAATTGAATACATATTAATTTTTTGCCATATTTTTAGTTTTATTTTTTATATATATTTTATATTTTGAGTTCATTGTCTAGTACAAGTTAGTATATGCTTTTAAATTATATTTCAAAAAATAGAAAAATATTTCAATAATTATATTTCTTAACCTACTCAATTGCCTCGATCAATGACAATAAATAAAAGAAGAAAAGTTACTTTTTATTAGATTTTAGAATTTTAGATTATTCATATATATTTAGTTACACTAAATGAAAACATTGAATACTATCCAAATAAACTGAAATAGATATCTTTTAAAAATATTTATTACATATTATTTATTTCTGTATTTAATTGATTTCAATTTTTAACTTTTACATTTTTAAATATTATATTTGGAGTTGTTGTTCTAGTAAAAAATTAGTGTATACAACTAAATTAAATTGTGCAAAATAAAGAAAACTTTAATTATACTATCAACATTAATGCATTAGCTTTAGTTATTCAAAATAGAAACTATTTAATGCTATCGATGAAAATATGTTTACGTTTGAAATATTAGAATATAATTTATTTACTTAAATACAATTTGTAATGCGTTTTTACTAAATTTTAAAATTTTGAAATATTTTTGTTAGTTCCACTTTCAAATTGAATATACACTTTAGTCATTCTAAATAAAACTATTTAATACTATTTAAAAACATTTAATTATATTTACTTTTCACAAACTGAATACATATTAATTTTTTTGCCGTATCTTTTTAGTTTTAATTTTTTATATATTTTGTATTTTGAATTCATTTGTTAGTACAATTTAGTGATATACTTTTAAATTATATTTCAAAAAAATAGAAAAATATTTCAATAATTATATTTCTTAAACCTACTCAATTGCCTCTATCAATGACAATAAATAAAAGGAAAAAAGTTACGTTTTGATTAGATTTTAGAATTTTAGATAATTAATATATTATTTAGTTACACTAAATGAAAACAATTTAATACTATCCAAATGAACTGAAACAGGTATCTTTTAAAAATATTTGTTCCATATTATTTATTTCTGTATTTAATTTATTTTAATTTTTAAACTTTTATATTTTTAAATATTTTTATTTGGAGTGTTTCTAGTAAAAAATTAGTATATACAACAAAATTAAATTGTGTAAAATAAAGAAAACTTTAATTATACTATCAACATTAATGCATTAGCTTTAGTTATTGAAAATAGAAACTATTTAATGCTATCGATGAAAATATGTTTACATTGAAAAATAGAATATAAATTGCTACAACTTTAAGGTTGCAAACCCAAGTGCAGGTTGTAGTAAGTAAGTAATAAATTTCTCGTGAGTTCGAGGTCATACACAGGGAAGTTGTTTGAAGAATTCAAGTTTATATTTATAAAAAGATGGAGTTTATGTGAATCAAAAATATATGAACAATTAATGTATGATGTAGCTAAAGAAAAAACCGAAATAATAAAAGTACTGAGGATTAGGGATCCACTCTTGAGTTTTGGATAGATAAATGGTTATTTATTCTTTTTACCTCTATTAATTGCCACAATTGGAATCCATACATAATGAAGGTTCCAATGGGAAGATATTATCAAGTAACTCATGCAATAAGGTAATCATGATATTGTCTTACTATTGCAAATTATCTCTTAACGCCAACACTTATTTATGGGATCAAGCATTTATATACTCCTTCGTCAACAACAAATCAAGGTTTCACATTAGCAGTCGGTGGGGTAAAACCGTACAATAAGCTAAATGAACCCAAGTATTTGTTGTGCCATTGGAGATACATAAATCAAGAATCACCACAAAAATAAGTAGGGTTTAGATCAAAAATAATAATAATAATACAACATACTTAAACAATTTCTACCCTTATAACCATTTCTCTTCCTCCATCAAGAGATTCACCCTTTTTCCTCAGCAAAATGAAATTTAGAAAGACATAATAAAAGTAACAAAGACTAAAAATATAAGAGAAACTAGAGAATGCATTTCTATTACTACTAGAAAACTTACAATACAAACTAGATAACTTAGCCTAAAGAAACCCTCTACCCCCCCCCTCTTACAAGCTGAATACATGGCCTATTTATAGTACTTGGAGTAAGCTAGAGGCCAAACAAATAATGGAGGGGTTAATCAAGTGGTATGCTAGTTGCCAATAGTTGGTAAGTTGTTACACAAATTTCTCATCCACTGAATTGAATTATATTTTTCGATCAGATACAGCCAGAGTTTGAAGATACGTAAAGAATAAAAATTGTAGATCTTTCAACGTTGATATATTTTCATATATCTTTTGTCAAATTTGGCGATCGGATGAAGGAGATATGATCAAATTACCGAGTCATGTCCAAGAGCCGCCCTGTAACATCAGCAGCAACTTGCAGCCTATGGTTTTACCATTTCAACACATTTTCACACCATCTTATCTTCAGCAAACTTGTTTATTTACCTCTTGGGTATAACATATCTGAATTTCAGACCAAAATAAATTTGGGCTCAAGATATATAACCGAATTGGTAAAATAAGTCAATATTGGGCTGAACTCTGATCTGAATTTTGGTGATCCATTTTGTGTAATTACTTGGATGAATTTTCTGCTATCATCAAGACTGAATTGGGCTGAGCTTCCAACATAAAAGTTGTACCTCTATCTCTTGGCTTTCAAATGAAACAAGCTTCAGGTCCATAGAGCTTTTGATCATGAAGTTATGCTCAAATTACAAAAACTGCACAAGTCTGAAAACATGCTTCCATTTATTTCCTAACACAAAACATTAATAAAACAAGAATATTAACAAGAATAAAGCAAGAAAAGTATAAAGGATTTGATATAAAAATATGTCAAAATATGCACTTATGAAATTCCCCCACACTTAACCCTTGCTTGTCCTCGAGCAAGCTTAAAACAAACATAAACTAATCCACTTTCGTAGGAAATCACGATTGCATTTAGCATATGCAACAAGCCTTTAAACCCCTAGGTGGCCCATAGAGGACGAGTTATAGTCTCGTGAAGGTTTCCAGCAGTGATACCTACAAACACCTATAATAACTATCTTCCAACTTTTATTCTCATGAAGCAACAAAGTAATATGGAAATAAAATCAAACAAGTGTTGAGTTTAACTCTTAGTCATTCAAAAATCAATACATTTCCACAATAATCATACTCAAGTGTGTGTGTGGACAGTTAATGTCAATAGTGATGAAACTATGCATGTTTCAAATAAGTGAATTCTCATAAAACCTTACAAAACCATCACCCAATCTCTAACAGAAAAGTTAAACATCATAGGCTCTTCCTTTGGTGCAAATCTCCACTACACTGAAGGCACCACACGAAATCAAAAGGTCTTTAACAAAGGTTGTAATGGGGCCAAAAGGTGGTGATGTAGCTAAGAAATAAAAAGATAGGATGCAACAAAGGTTCTAAAAACTTCATGGAATCAAAGACATAAAATTTATCAATGAAGAATTCTCCAACTCCACAAATTTCACACTGGAGTCTATTGTTATTGAATTGGACCCCTCTTATTCATCTTGCAACATCTCATTTTTAGTTGCAACTTGTAGCACTTTGCAACTTTTTTTTTTTTATATTGTTTTTTTTTTTTCTTTTTTCTTTTTTTTCTTTTTTTTTTTTTTTTTTAACTAGAGAAACTCCCCCACACTTATCTTCTATCCCAACCTAAATTTCTTTTGTAAGTCCAAGCTTTCAATTGAATGTCTCTTAAACTCCAATCCTTTTTAGAACAAGGGTTGGATAATAGTGTATTTAGGCTAGGTAAAAAGATATGGTTACAAAAAAAAAATATATTTATTTATTGTAAGGCTTAAAGTGGTTTACTAGGGGGATGTTTTCTTTAAATATCATATAGGGAATAAGCTGATTTGGCAATGGTGCTAGAAAGCCTAATGCCTTAATCATTTTTCTAGTGGTGCACTATCAGTCGTTCGCCTCGACAGACCAAAAGTAAAAGTTCTAATACTCAACCCCTATATGTTGAAGATTCAAGTGATGATTAGAGTAAGGGCATAAGAACTATATATTTTGACATGATTGTCTTCACACTAAATAACATAACTATTTGTGCAAAATAAAATTTAAGTATAATTATCGCAAAAATATATTAACCAAATAACAACATCAAAGTCCAAAACAACACCCATCATCAATTAAACCATATTATTCATGCTTAATTTTAATCATTGAAGTTGGAAGAACCTATACGACTCAAAAAAAATATTGGTAATTCACAAACACTTGTTAAAAACTTTACAAACTTGCCATATTATGCAAAAAATAGGGATGTGTCTCAAGAGTGTTACAATTACCCTTTACTCAGCCACCTTTTTTCATGCTTTCAACGGACCCAACAAAAAAAAACACGCTTGATTTATATTATTTATTTATTTTATTTATTTTATTTTTTTTTAAATACTAAAAAAAAACACACATTAAATATACAAGTCATGATAATCAATTATCCCTCCCCCCAACCTAATCGAGATATTGTCCCCAATGTCAAAAATAGATAGGAAAGTAAAGTTTGAAAGATATCACCTGAAATGCGGCTAATAAAGCTGAAACAACAAAAAAAACGCACATACTATTAGATAAAATCATTAACAATAAGTATCACAGACTGAGAGTCAATTTCAATTTGCGTTTTCGACCATTGTTCCTATTGGACCAATCCACATTGGCCAAGACTGGATCAGATTTTGGCACATATGCTAGAAGTTGATCAATCAGCTGGTCAGGTGTTGGAGCAGAAATGATGATTCTTCTCGCAGAAGTTGAAATAAACCTTTTTTTGCAGCATGATCTACAAAAGATAGCAAACCATCATAAAAAACAATTAACATTAAGAATACCTATAGGTTTTTGGTGAATGTTGAGTTGTGCCCAAGAGACAATTTGGAATAATTCTTCCAGTGTACCAAAACCGCCAGGTAGAATGATGAATGCATCCGCATTGTTTAACAATTAGGCATTCTGTCCTGAATGTGTGACACTTTCAGCTCATCTCCAATGGTCATACCTGTGATATTCTGTACTGTTAAACATTTTGGGATAACTCCCAGAACTTTGACACCTCCTACATAAGCAGAAATGGCAACACTCCCCATTAACCCCAAACTGCCTCCCCCATACACTAAATGAATTTTTCTTTCTGCTAAAGTTCTAACCAAAATTATTGGCTGCCCCTATAAACTCACCATTTTTTCCTAGATTGGATCCACAAAAAACACAAATGGAATTAAATTTGCGAGTTGAAGAAACTTCCATTTTTTTTCTTTTTTTTTTTTTTTGAAAATAAGTTGTGCAAAAATAGAGTGAGTACGGTGATATTTATTGAGGTGTGAACAGGGAATACATTTACTGCATGTCTTTTTCTTTTGTCAAAAGGTTGAAAATAAGGACACATACGAAATTTAAAAATTACCTACTACCACGTGTATGTACATATAGTTGTGATTGTGGCTCACATCTTCCTCTGGTTTTACATCCAGTAACGGCTTAAACACCCTCTATGGGCGAGGATATGCTTCCCATCCAGTTTTCTTATAAACTGGCAAACATGGTCTTTTAATGTCAGATTTTCAAGACTATAAAGCTCATATTTATTTCGAAAACGATCCCATAAATCAAGAATTGCACGTTGTACCAATCTACATGAATGCGTCTCAAGAGTCAATATAATGTGATCTAAAGACTCCTACAATCCATTCATAATGAATTTAAGTTTATCTTCTCAATTTTTAGAGACCATTCCTAAGAACGACACTTTGTGTTGCAAGTCCATCTAGCACAAATATGACAAACTTTTATTTTTTTCGCCCTTCGTTTTTTGAATATGTGCTTTTACCAAAATCAGACATGTATCTAGTAAGCAAATCTGGAAACTCATGTGAAAACTCACCTGCTCTTACCTTTGCTTCAATTAACCTCGTATGTCCTCCGGAATGCCCTTGTGCATAAGCATCCTCAATCTTTCAATCCTGATTTTATAAATTTTCAAAATTGCATTTTTAGGAAGAAAAGGAAATCGCTTCTTGAGAGTTAAAATATGTCACCCATTTTGAACAATAACAAGAAAGAGAATGAGAAAAACAAAGAAAATTTATACAAAGATTTCAGTTGTTTGGGAACTGACAAGTCCGACTTTTATAGCCACGGAGTACCGTTATCCGTCATTTAACGGGAAAAAAAAAAATAAAAAATTAAAAAAAGAAGAACAGAGAAGAAAAAAAATAATGTCAGATAAAAAAAATATACAACACTAATCAAACAAGGGTTAGAAAGAAAAAGAATTTCCTCTTGTGAAAATTGATTTTCTAGAAATGTTTAACTCTTTTCC
>JAGSPU010001153.1:0-26230 GCA_019321725.1 Paulownia fortunei
TCTTTGCATCTTTACTAAATATTAGCATATACTATTTGTTTATCTTATTACTTTTTATATCATTTTTTCATTATTTTAATCTTTTTCTTTAATTTTTAAGATATTTTTTTATGAGTTATTGTGCTCGTATAATTTAGTATATACTTTTAAATTATATTTCATAAAATGTAGATAAATTTTCAATAGTTGAATATTTTAAACCTGTTAATTTGTCTCTAAGAATTAACACAAAATATTCAATACATTATTTATTTTTATATTTAGTTTACATTGTATTTTTTTTTTACATTTGTAACTTCTTAAAAATTTATAATTTTGACTTATTGTGTTAGTAAGATTTTGTAGATACTTTTAAATCAAATTTCACAAAATAAAGAAAAGCCTTTAATCCCAATATTAAAAATACATTATACAATTTAGTTATTCTAAATTAAATTGTTTAATACTATCTAAGGAATTAAAATATATTTATTTTTAAAATATTGGATACATATTGTATATCTCATTATTTTTATCGCATTTTTCAAATTTTTAATTTTTTAGATATTTTAAATTTATGAGTTATTGTGCTCGTATAATTTAGTATATTACTTTTAAATTATATTTCATAAAATGTAGATAAATTTTCAATAGTTGAATATTTTAAACCTGTAATTGTCTCTCTAAGAATTAACACAAAATATTCAATACATTATTTATTTTTGTATTTAGTTTACATTGTATTTTTTTTTTACATTTGTAACTTCTTAAAAATTTATAATTTTGACTTATTGTGTTAGTAAGATTTTGTAGATACTTTTAAATCAAATTTCACAAAATAAAGAAAAGCCTTTAATCCCAATATTAAAAATACATTATACAATTTAGTTATTCTAAATTAAATTGTTTAATACTATCTAAGGAATTAAAATATATATTATTTTTAAAATTGGATACATATTGTATATCTTATTACTTTTATCTCATTTTTCAAATTTTTAATTTTTTAGATATTTTAGATTTATGAGTTGTTGTGCTCGTGTAATTTAGTATATACTTTTAAATTATATTTCATAAAATGTAGATAAATTTTCAACAATTGAATCTTTTAAACCTATTAATTTACCTTTAATAATTAAAACAAAATATTCAATACACATGATTTATTTTTGTATTTAGTTTACATTGTATTATTTTTTTACATTTGTAACTTCTTAAAAATTTATAATTTTAACTTATTGTGCTACTAAGATTTTGTATGTACTTTTAAATCAAATTTCACAAAATAAAGAAAAGCCTTTAATCCCACTTTTAAAAATATATTATACAATTTAGTTATTCTACATTAAATTGTTTAATACTATCTAAGGAATTAAAATATATTTACTTTTTAAATATTGGATAAATATTGTATATTTTATTATTTTCATCGCATTTTCCAGATTTTTAATTTTTTAGATATTTTATATTTTTGAGTTATTTTGCTCGTATAATTTACTACATACTTTTAAATTATATTTCATAAAATGTAGATAAATTGTCAATTGTTGAATGTTTTAAACCTACTAATTTATCTTTAAGAATTAAAACAAAATATTCAAGACACATTATTTATTTTTGTATTTAGTTTACAGTGTATTTTTTTTACATTTGTAACTTCTTAAAAATTTATAATTTTGACTTATTGTGTTAGTAAGATTTTGTAGATACTTTTAAATCAAATTTCACAAAATTTCACAAAATTTCACACATTATTTATTGTGTTAGTAAAAAAAAATACAATGTAAACTAAATACAAAAATAAATAATGTGTATTGAATATTTTGTTTTAATTCTTAAAGGTAAATTAGGAGGTTTAAAAGATTCAACTATTGAAAATTTATCTACATTTTTATGACATATAATTTAAAAGTATATACTAAATTATACGAGCACAATAACTCATAAATTTAAAATATCTAAAAAATTAAAAATTTGAAAAATGCGATAAAAATAATAAGATATACAATATGTATCCAATTTTTTAAAAATAAATATATTTTAATTCCGTAGATAGCATTAAACAATTTAATTTAGAATAGCTAAATATATAATGTATTTTTAATATTGGGATTAAAGGCTTTTCTTTATTTTGTGAAATTTGATTTAAAAGTATCTACAAAATCTTACTAACACAATAAGTCAAAATTATAAATTTTTAAGAAGTTACAAATGTAAAAAAAATACAATGTAAACTAAATACAAAATTAAATAATGTGTATTAAATATTTTGTTTTAATTCTTAAAGGAAAATTAGTAGGTTTAAAAGATTTAACTATTGAAAATTTTTCGATATTTTTTTAATATAATTTAAAAGTATATATTAAATTATACGAGCACAATAACTCATAAATTTAAAATATCTAAAAAATTAAAAATCTAAAAAATACGATAAAAATAATAAAATATATAATATGTATCCAATATTTTAAAAATAAATATATTTTAATTCGTTATCTGCTATTAAACAAATTACTTTAGAATAACTAAATTGTATAATGTATTTTTAAAAGTGGGATTAAAGTCTTTTCTTTATTTTGTGAAATTTGATTTAAAAGTATATACAAAATCTTACTAGCGCAATAAGTCAAAATTATAAATTTTTAAAAAGTTACAGATGTAAAAAAAAATACAATGTAAACTAAATACAAAAATAATAAATATTGAATATTTTGTTTTAATTCTTAAAGGAAATTAGTAGGTTTAAAAGATTCAACTATTGAAAATTTATCTACATTTTATGAAATATAATTTAAAAGTATATACTAAATTATACGAGCACAATAACTCAAAAATATAAAATATCTAAAAAATTAAAAATCTAAAAAATGCGATAAAAATTATAAAATATACAATATGTATCCAATATTTTAAAAATTAATATATTTTAAATCCTTACATAATATTAAACAATTTAATTAGAATAACTAAAATTTATAATGTATTTTTAAAAGTGGATTAAAGGCTTTTCTTTATTTCGTGATATTTGATTTAAAAGTATATACAAAATCTTACAAGCACAATAAATCAAAATTATAATTTTTAAGACGTTACAAATGTAAAAAAAATACAATGTAAACTAAATACAAAATTAAATAATGTGTATTGAATATTTTGTTTTAATTCTTAAAGGTAAATTAGTCGGATTAAAAGATTCAACTATTGAAAATTTATCGATATTTTTTTAAATATGATTTAAAAGTATATACTAAATTATACGAGCACAATAACTCAAAAATTTGAATATCTAAAAAATTAAAAATCTAAAAAATGCAAAAAAAGAATAAAATATATAATATGTATCCAATATTTTAAAAATAAATATATTTTAATTCGTTATCTACTATTAAACAAATTAATTTAGCACAACTAAATTGTATAATGTATTTTTAAAAGTGGGATTAAAGGTTTTTCTTTATTTTGTGAAATTTAAAAGTATATACAAAATTTACTAGCACAATAAGTCAAAATTATAAATTTTTAAGAAGTTAAAAATGTAAAAAAAAATACAATGTAAACTAAATACAAAAATAAAAAATGTGTATTGAATAATTTTGTTTTAATTCTTAGAGGCAAATTAGTAGGTTTAAAAGATTCAACTATTGAAAATTTATCTACATTTTATGACATATAATTTAAAAGTATATAGTAAATTAAAAGAGCACAATAACTCATAAATTTAAAATATCTAAAAAATTAAAAATTTGAAAAATGCGATAAAAATAATAAGATGTACAATTGTATCCAATTTTTTAAAAATAAATATATTTTAATTCCATAGATAGCATTAAACAATTTAATTTAGAATAGCTAAACTATATAATGTATTTTTAATATTGGGATTAAAGGCTTTTCTTTATTTTGTGAAATTTGATTTAAAAGTATCTACAAAATCTTACTAACACAATAAGTCAAAATTATAAATTTTTAAGAAGTTACAATGTAAAAAAAATACAATGTAAACTAAATACAAAATTAATAATGTGTATTGAATATTTTGTTTTAATTCTTAAAGGAAAATTAGTAGGTTTAAAAGATTAACTATTGAAAATTTATCGATATTTTTTTAATATAATTTAAAAGTATATTTTAAATTATACGAGCACAATAACTCATAAATTTAAAATATCTAAAAAATTAAAAATCTAAAAATTACGATAAAAATAATAAAATATATAATATGTATCCAATATTTTAAAAATAAATATATTTTAATCGCTATATTAAATAAATTAATTTAGAATAACTAAATTGTATAATGTATTTTTAAAAGTGGGATTAAAGCCTTTTCTTTATTTTGTGAAATTTGATTTAAAAGTATATACAAAATCTTACTAGCGCAATAAGTCAAAATTATAAATTTTTAAAAAGTTACAGATGTAAAAAAAATACAATGTAAACTGAATACAAAAATAAATAATGTGTATTGAATGTTTGTTTTAATTGTTAAAGGTAAATTAGTAGGTTTAAAAGATTCAACTATTGAAAATTTCTCTACATTTTATGAAATATAATTTAAAAGCATATAATAAATTATACGAGCACAATAAGTCATAAATTTAAAATATCTAAAAAATTAAAAATCCAAAAAATGCGATCAAAATAATAAAATATAAATATGTATCCAATATTTTAAAAATAAATATATTTTAATTCCTTAGATAATATTAAACTATTTAATTTAGAATAACTAAATTGTATAATGTATTTTTAAAAGTGGATTAAAAGCTTTTCTTTATTTTGCGAAATTTTATTTAAAAGTATATACAAAATCTTAGTACCACAATAAGTCAAAATTATAAATTTTTAAAAAGTTACAACTGTAAAAAAAATACAGTGTAGACTAAGTACAAAAAAAAATAATGTGTATTGAATATTTTATTTTAATTCTTAAAGGTAAATTAGTAGGTTTAAAAGATTCAACTATTGAAAATTTATCTACATTTTATAAAATATAATTTAAAAGTACATACTAAATTCTACAAGTACAATAACTCAAAAATATAAATTATATAAAAAATTAAAAATCTAAAAAATACGATAAAATTAATAAAATATATAATATGTATCCAATATTTTAAAAATAAATATATTTTAATTCGTTATCAGCTATTAAACAAATAATTTAGAATAACTAAATTGTACAATGTATTTTTAAAAGTGGATTAAAGGCTTTTCTTTATTTTGTGAAATTTGATTTAAAAGTATATACAAAATCTTAGTACTACAATAAGTTAAAATTATAAATTTTTAAGAAGTTACAAATGTAAAAAAAATACAATGTAAACTAAATACAAAAATAAATAATGTGTATTGAATATTTTGTTTTAATTCTTAAAGGTAAATTAGGAGGTTTAAAAGATTCAACTATTGAAAATTTATCTACATTTTATGACATATAATTTAAAAGTATATACTAAATTATATGAGCACAATAACTCATAAATTTAAAATATCTAAAAAATTAAAAATTTGAAAAATGCGATAAAAATAATAAGATATACAATATGTATCCAATTTTTTAAAAATAAATATATTTTAATTCCATAGATAGCATTAAACAATTTAATTTAGAATAGCTAAACTATATAATGTATTTTTAATATTGGGATTAAAGGCTTTTCTTTATTTTGTGAAATTTGATTTAAAAGTATCTACAAAATCTTACTAACATAATAAGTCAAAATTATAAATTTTTAAGAAGTTACAAATGTAAAAAAAATACAATGTAAACTAAATACAAAATTAAATAATGTGTATTGAATATTTTGTTTTAATTCTTAAAGGAAAATTAGTAGGTTTAAAAGATTTAACTATTGAAAATTTATCGATATTTTTTTAAATATAATTTAAAAGTATATATTAAATTATACGAGCACAATAACTCATAAATTTAAAATATCTAAAAAATTAAAAATCTAAAAAATACGATAAAAAAAAAATATATATAATATGTATCCAATATTTTAAAAATAAATATATTTTAATTCGTTATCTGCTATTAAACAAATTAATTTAGAATAACTAAATTGTATAATGTATTTTTAAAAGTGGGATTAAAGTCTTTTCTTTATTTTATGAAATTTGATTTAAAAGTATATACAAAATCTTACTAGCGCAATAAGTCAAAATTATAAATTTTTAAAAAGTTACAGATGTAAAAAAAATACAATGTAAACTAAATACAAAAATAAATAATGTCTATTGAATATTTTGTTTTAATTCTTAAAGGAAAATTAGTAGGTTTAAAAGATTCAACTATTGAAAATTTATCTACATTTTATGAAATATAATTTAAAAGTATATACTAAATTATACGAGCACAATAACTAAAAAATATAAAATATCTAAAAAATTAAAAATCTAAAAAATGCGATAAAAATAATAAAATATACAATATGTATCCAATATTTAAAAATTAATATATTTTAAATCCTTACATAATATTAAACAATTTAATTTAGAATAACTAAAATTTATAATGTATTTTTAAAAGTGGATTAAAGGCTTTTCTTTATTTCGTGAAATTTGATTTAAAAGTATATACAAAATCTTACAAGCACAATAAGTCAAAATTATAAATTTTTAAAAAGTTACAAATGTAAAAAAAATACAATGTAAACTGAATACAAAAATAAATAATGTGTATTGAATGTTTTGTTTTAATTGTTAAAGGTAAATTAGTAGGTTTAAAAGATTCAACTATTGAAAATTTATCTACATTTTATGAAATATAATTTAAAAGTATATAGTAAATTATACGAGCACAATAACTCAAAAATTTGAAATATCTAAAAAATTAAAAATCCAAAAAATGCAATAAAAATAATAAAATATATAATATGTATCCAATATTTTAAAAATAAATATATTTTAATTCGTTATCTACTATTAAACAAATTAATTTAGAACAACTAAATTGTATAATGTATTTTTAAAAGTGGGATTAAAGGTTTCTTTATTTTGTGAAATTTTATTTAAAAGTATATACAAAATTTTACTAGCACAATAAGTCAAAATTATAAATTTTTAAGAAGTTAAAAATGTAAAAAAAAAAATACAATGTAAACTAAATACAAAAATAAAAAATGTGTATTGAATAATTTTGTTTTAATTCTTAGAGGCAAATTAGTAGGTTTAAAAGATTCAACTATTGAAAATTTATCTACATTTTATGAAATATAATTTAAAAGTATATAATAAATTATACGAGCACAATAACTAATAAATTTAAAATATCTAAAAATTAAAAATTTGAAAAATGCGATCAAAATAATAAAATATAAAATATGTATCCAATATTTTAAAAATAAATATATTTTAATTCCTTAGATAGTATTAAACAATTTAATTTAGAATAACTAAATTGTATAATGTATTTTTAATAGTGGGACTAAAGGCTTTTCTTTATTTTGTGAAATTTGATTTAAAAGTATATACAAAATCTTAGTAGCACAATAAGTCAAAATTATAAATTTTTAAGAAGTTACGAATGTAAAAAAAATACAATGTAAACTAAATACAAAATTAAATAATGTGTATTCAATATTTTGTTTTAATTCTTAAAGGTAAATTAGTAGGATTAAAAGATTCAACTATTGAAAATTTATTGATATTTTTTTAAATATAATTTAAAAGTATATTCTAAATTATACGAGCACAATAACTCATAAATTTAAAATATCTAAAAAATTAAAAAACTGAAAAATGCGATCAAAATAATAAAATATAAAATATGTATCCAATATTTTAAAAATAATATATTTTAATTCCTTAGATAGTATTAAACAATTTAATTTAGAATAACTAAATTGTATAATGTATTTTTAATAGTGGGATTAAAGGCTTTTCTTTATTTTGTGAAATTTGATTTAAAAGTATCCACAAAATCTTACTAGCACAATAAGTCAAAATTATAAATTTTTAAGAAGTTAAAAATGTAAAAAAAATACAATGTAGACTAAATACAAAAATAAATAATGTGTATTGAATATTTTGTTTTAATTCTTAAAGGTAAATTAGGAGGTTTAAAAGATTCAACTATTGAAAATTTATCTACATTTTATGACATATAATTTAAAAGTATACACTAAATTATACGAGCACAATAACTCAAAAATATAAAATATCTAAAAAATTAAAAATCTGGAAAATGCGTTGAAAATAATAAAATATACAATATTTATCCAATATTTTAAAAATAAATATATTTTAATTCCTTAGATAGTATTAAATAATTTAATTTAGAATAACTAAAATGTATAATGTATTTTTAAAAGTGGGATTAAAGGCTTTTCTTTATTTTGTGAAATTTTATTTAAAAGTATATACAAAATCTTACAAGCACAATAAGTCAAAATTATAAATTTTTAAAAAGTTACAAATGTAAAAAAAATACAATGTAAACTGAATACAAAAATAAATAATGTGTATTGAATGTTTTGTTTTAATTGTTAAAGGTAAATTAGTAGGTTTAAAAGATTCAACTATTGAAAATTTCTCTACATTTTGAAATATAATTTAAAAGTATATAATAAATTATACGAGCACAATAAGTCATAAATTTAAAATATCTAAAAAATTGAAAATTCGAAAAAATGCGATCAAAATAATAAAATATAAAATATGTATCCAATATTTTAAAAATAAATATATTTTAATTCCTTAGATAATATTAAACTATTTAATTTAGAATAACTAAATTGTATAATGTATTTTTAAAAGTGGATTAAAAGCTTTTCTTTATTTTGCGAAATTTTATTTAAAAGTATATACAAAATCTTAGTACCACAATAAGTCAAAATTATAAATTTTTAAAAAGTTACAACTGTAAAAAAAATACAGTGTAAACTAAGTACAAAAAAAAATAATGTGTATTGAATATTTTATTTTAATTCTTAAAGGTAAATTAGTAGGTTAAAAGATTCAACTATTGAAAATTTATCTACATTTTATGAAATATAATTTAAAAGTACATACTAAATTCTACAAGTACAATAACTCAAAAATATAAAATATCTAAAAAATTAAAAATCTAAAAAATACGATAAAAATAATAAAATATATAATATGTATCCAATATTTTAAAAATAAATATATTTTAATTCGTTATCAGCTATTAAACAAATTAATTTAGAATAACTAAATTGTATAATGTATTTTTAAAAGTGGATTAAAGGCTTTTCTTTATTTTGTGAAATTTGATTTAAAAGTATATACAAAATCTTAGTAGCACAATAAGTCAAAATTATAAATTTTTAAGAAGTTAAAAATGTAAAAAAAATACAATGTAACTAAATACAAAAATAAATAATGTGTATTGAATATTTTGTTTTAAATCTTAAAGGTAAATTAGGAGGTTTAAAAGATTCACTATTGAAAATTTATCTACATTTTATGACATATAATTTAAAAGTGTATACTAAATTATACGAGCACAATAACTCAAAAATATAAAATATCTAAAAAAATTAAAAATCTAAAAATACGATAAAAATAATAAAATATATAATATGTATCAATATTTTAAAAATAAATATATTTTAATTCGTTATCAGCTATTAAACAAATTAATTTAGAATACTAATTGTATAATGTATTTTTAAAAGTGGATTAAAGGCTTTTCTTTATTTTGTGAAATTTGATTTAAAAGTATATACAAAATCTTAGTAGCACAATAAGTCAAAATTATAAATTTTTAAGAAGTTAAAAATGTAAAAAAAATACAATGTAAACTAAATACAAAAATAAATAATGTGTAATTGAATATTTTGTTTTAAATCTTAAAGGTAAATTAGGAGGTTTAAAAGATTCAACTATTGAAAATTTATCTACATTTTATGACATAAATTTAAAAGTGTATACTAAATTATACGAGCACAATAACTCAAAAATATAAAATATCTAAAAAATTAAAAATCTGGAAAATGCGATGAAAAAATATATACAATATTTATCCAATATTTTAAAAATAAATATATTTTAATTCCTTAGATAGTATTAAATAATTTAATTTAGAATAACTAAAATGTATAATGTATTTTTAAAAGTGGGATTAAAGGCTTTTCTTTGCCCAAGGTCTTTGAATCACAAATTATGAAAATACAGGAGATTTCTTATTTAATAAGGTAAGGGTCGAATTCTATGTTAGCTACTGACAAACCTTCATGCACATCAAAGCAACACCTAATATACATCCTTTGTGATTGTCAAGAAATTAGAAGATATATTAAAGTGTTGTAGGATGCACACAAGGCTACCATTGGCCTCAAGTCTGAGGACTCGCCGTGCACTATCGCAACACAGAAATTCTTATTTCGACAGGCAAAGCCTCCAGCTAAGAATTTCTTGTGGGCCATATTCGGTGTACTGGTTCCCTACCAAGTGCCTACATACATGCACTTGCGTCTCTATGCTAATACTAATAGAATGTGACATTCTTATCTCACAAGCATACATCGTATATGCAAGTCTTACTAAGCAATTTGATGTTCCATCTTAAAAAACTCTCGATTGAAAACTTATTTAAGACCAAAGGTTTAGAGGCATGTCCTATGATCTCCATCGTATGCGCGACCATGCTCCTTGGCTAAATTTGGTCTAAGGACTTTATCTAATATACAGAAATAAAAGATGCAAGATATAAGATAAAAAAAATGCCTTTTTATTAATACGATTCTCAAAAAGATGGTCTTTATAAAGAAAAAGAGTATATCACACCCAATTTAATTGGGGCGTTGGGCATCTTACTCTAACAGAAGATACATCAAAATGGAACATGACATACACAAAGCTACCATGGTGCCTTAAGTCTAAGGACTAATAGTGTACTATCGTAACATGGAAATTCTTATTTCGACAAAAAAGTTTTCAATTAAGAATTTCCAGTGGGCCTATTCAGTGTACTTGTTTCCTAACAAGCACCCGTATTCATGCACTAGCATCACTAGGCCAATGTCCATGGAGCTAGACATCCTCCTCATGCGAGCATGTATCGTATGTGCGAGTTGATTGGGTTATTCGATGTCTCATTTCAAAAAGCCCTCTTCTAGTGGACCGCACCACTGTTTATGGTGAATATGTATCCAGACATGGGCTTTGAGTCATCTATATCGAACTAGAAACTAGAATAAGTATAGCCTTCTAGTTTTAGTTATCCAGAGCCATATATAAGAGAGATACCCTTAGTTCTTCTCAAGTACTTTAGGATCATATTTATGGCCTTCCAGTGATCGTCACCTGGATTGGATTGATATCTACTCGTGAGACTTAAAGTATATGCGACATCAGGCCTCGTACATAGCATACCATATATTATGCTTCATATGGCAGATGCATAAGGTATGAGGCTCATCCTTTCCCTCTCCTCAGGAGTCTTAGGAGACAGCCCTTGAGAGATAAATGCCATGACTTATTGGCAAGAATCCTCACTTAGATTCCTCCATGCTAAACCACTTTAGCATTTTGTCTACATATGTGGATTGGGATAGTCTGATCATCCTTCTTGACCTATCTCTATCGATCTTTATTTCAAGAATAAAGGATGCTTCTCCCAAATCCTTCATAGAGAACTAGTCAGACAACCAAGTTTTAGTTAATTGCAGCATCCCTATATCATTCCCAATGAGTTATTGGGTTTACGTAATTGTGGGATTGCACGCATAGTGGAAATTTAAAATTTTTCAACAATTGAAATAAAATCATACATCATATGTAAATATTGATTTCTTGGATTTGATGCAATTTTTTATTTGCGTTTCTGATTGCTTGTTGAATAAAATTAAACAACTAAAGTTTCACAATTATACCTTTTAAGCAATTCGGTTGATGAGGGATAAGAAGCAATTTAGATTCCTCAAGCTCCTCTCAAATAATTTCAATGGTCTCTCAAAACGTTCACCAAGGACTACAAGTGTAGTCTCTCTAACGGTATCTACACTTTCAAGCTTATCCACAAGCTTCAAATCCATGCTAGTGAATTTGAATTTCTTATTTCTAATCTCTTTGAGAGTGAAGATTAATTCTTGAATCAACAAGTGATGAAATAATTAACCTTTTAATCAAAAAGGTATGTAATCTTTTGATGGATTAATTTTTCTTGAAGTAAGAAAATTGAACACAAAAAAACAAAAAAAAAAAAACGAAAAGGGGAAAAGGAGAGAGGGCCAAAAATTCTAGCTCTCTTGCTTGTAGTTTTTGGCCCCTACATTGTGTATTTATATACACAATGTAGTCTTGACATAATCCCATTAGGTCTCCAACTCTTACCCTAATTAGTCCTGTAATCTAATTAGGAAACATTCTCATTCCTTATCTCTTATTTCTTTCACTTCAAAATAAATTCTTTCCATCTTTAGTAGGACTCTTTAATTCTACCAAATAAAAAATCTTAATGGGCCTCTAACCCCATTGGCTTGGACTCTAATTAATTTATTAAAGTCTAGTTAATTGATCTCCATCAATTAATTAAAAAGCCCAATACAATTAATTGATCTAATCAATTAATTAGTTGGTTCCATCATAGGCCACCTAATCATATTAGGCCCAATTAAAATAATTCTAGTATTTTAATTGGTTAAATGAATTTAACTTCTTAAATTAATTTTAGGCCAAACTAATATAATTGATCTCCATCAATTAATTAATTCACTCTTAAGAGCTCCTAATCATTCAAATAAGTAATTATATTATTTATTTAAATGAATTAATTTAACTGTTTAAATTAATTCTAACTCAAGTTGATTAATCTCCATTAATCAACTTAATCCAACACTTTAGATTACAAAAATAGATATAGAAGTTGTTCATCTTGAATCGTGTGTGACCTATTAGGTTCATAACTAAACTAGTAGTGGGCTTGCAACCTTTGCAACTTATGAATAAATTTAATGTTCTGATTAATTAATCTAATTAATTAATCTATTTGGAATTAACCCCTTAAATCCAAGAACCTCACAAAACAAGGGAAGCATCTAGTAGAGCATCTCGACTACCTAGTCTTAGGTAAATAGAAAGTAAATTTTTTTTGTTATGAGTACCATGCAAATATGGTCCCTCCGTCAACTAATCTCTAGATTAAGTCTAGGGCATGGATTATTAGTCAAAACCCTATTTTGACTTAATAAAAGTCACATTGATCCTTTAATGAATCACTAAAAAACTCTATGTCTAGTATTCATCATGCCTTAGCTAAGGTTTTCAGGATCAAGGACTATGAAAACTTAGATAGGTGACGGATCCTTTATTGACTACTCATTGACCTCCATACACAAAGATCATACACCCAACGTAAGCCCCTTATGATTGTCATGCAACCAAAAAATACATCAAAATGTATGATTTTGTGCACAATGCCACCATGGTACCTCAAGTCAAAGGACTAACTAATGCACTATCGTAACTAGAAAATTCTCATTCGACAAACATTACTTTCCAATTGAGAATTTCCCAGTAGGTAGTTCAGTGTACTCATTCCCTAACAAGCACCCACACACATGCACTAGCATCCCTACGTCAATGTCTATGGAATGAGATATTCTCTTTTTGAGTATGCATCGTGTGCGCGAGTCTATCGGGCTTATTGATATCCCATCTCAATGAACCCCTGACTCAAAACATATTTAAGATCAAATCCATAGAGGCACACCATCATATGCGTAATTATACCCCATATCTAAAAATGATCTAGGGACTTTATCTAATTGATAAAAGTAATTAAAGATAAAGAAATACCTTTTATTTATTTAAACATTATGAATAAGATTGTTTTTACAAGAATATAAAAACTCATCGCTAATTGGCTCGCCGGACACTACTCTAACATAGGTTGCCGTTAACTTATAGCATAATAAATATTATTGTGCTCGCATTAACCTTCTTGTAGACATAAGGTTCATCCGAGTTCTTGTGGAAATCAAATGATTTGATTGCCTTGTCAAACTAGATGTTCCAGCTTCAAAAAGCCTGCTTGAGTCCATAAATAGATCTCTGGAGTTTACAAACCTCTCACTCCCTTTGGATATGAAGCCTTCTGGCTGCCTCATATAGATCTCTTCCTTAATATTTTTATTAAGAAAAGTGGTCTTCACATCCATCTACCAAATCTCATAATCATAATACACTAATATAACTAGCAATATTCAGATGGATTTAAGCATTACTACTAGCGAAAATGCTTTGTAGGTCACTACCTCTCCATTTACTCCAAACTTCCACTTGTAGATCTATTTGTTGCTAAAGAAACCTATTCCCTATGGTGGGTCCACTAATGTCCATACCTTGTTGGGGTACATGGAATCTATCTCGAATTACATGGCATCTTGCCAACTTCCTAAGTCGATGTCCGACATCGCCTCTCCATAAGTCCTTAGATCACTATCCAATGGGAGATTCCCCTCGTTGTCCTCTAATAAAAACCCATACCTCTCAGGTGGCTTTGAAATCCTTTGGGACCTCCTAGGAAAGCCCAACCTCAGCTGTTTAGCCCATTATTGTGTCTGTTGGGAGGCTTTGTGGTTCTTGAATTTCTTTAAACACCTTTTGTTCTGAGGGGTCGTAGAAATAGTATTCAATGAATTCTTTTGGATGTCCTGCAAACTTATATAAATTGGATCTCATATCTAATTTATCTCCCACTTGCTGCTTCACTAAGTAGCACACCCCCATACCCTAAGTTATTTATGAGAGGGTGGTTTCCTATACCACATCTCATATGGTGTTTTGGGCACCAACTATAATGGCACTCTATTTAAAGCATAGCCCCGTAATGAAAGAGAAAGCCCAATGAAACTCATCATCGATCAAACTATGTCTAACAAGGTTCGATTTCTACACTCTACAAATCCATTAAGTTGAGAAGTAGTAGTAGGAGTCACTGGGAGAGAATCCCATTCTCTTTTATATGATTAAGAAACTATGTGCTCAAGTATTCACCTTCTAGATTTGATCGAAGAGCCTTGATATTTAGCCCAGTTTGTTTCTCCTCCTCACATCTGAATTCTTTGAAATTTTCAAATGCTTCAGATTTGTACCTCATCTGGTAAATATAACCATACCTCAAATAATCATCGGTAAAGGTTATGAGATCCAAATAGAGCTCATTATCCATAACGACTCTAAGTGACTTGAGCTTTTTATTCAGGCCTATCATCTTCAATCCATGATCATAGACTAAAAATCCTCCTCCATCATATGGGTCTTGAAAATCTCTTTCAAGATCTGATATCTCTTCTGTATGTTCACCATACAATTCTTTTAAGTGAACATAGATATCATGCGCATATGCATGTACCTTGTGTTGCCTCTTAAACTCGTTTGACATCACTACCATCACATAGCATTGTGTTTGCAGATCATTATCAATCCACTTGTGGTAATCCACAAGCTCCCTCTTAGTAGCATCTGCTGGTGCGGCCGGCGTGGGATCGTATTAAGTATGTAATCCCTCTTTTTGAACTGCAAAACGATCCAAAAGTTCCTCAACCAATAAACATAGTTGGGACTAGTTAATTTATTAGCTTCCAGAATTGATGAAAGTAGATTTTTAACCATTTATAGACAATCTACAAATCTAAACGAGGTAAAAAATTAACATTCTTTAAAAAACATATTCATTTCTAACAAGGTCTTTAGTATTAAATGTCATCTACTATTTTATTCGAATTCCATCACCCTTAATGGCAATTCGGGAAATCTTATTTTCGAGTGGGCTTGAGGCCTAATCAATATGTTGTATGCCTCAATTTTATGAGCCCATAAAGCATATTGAAAGATAGTTAACTTTTATTGCATCTCCATACAATCTCAAGATATTTTACCTCATGGTACTAAGTATCAAGCAAGACCCATCAAACCTCTATGTCGATGGAGCATCAAAAAGTTCCACGACTCATGGCCAACATAGAGATGAGTCCATCCCATGGGCATCACCATGCTTAGTAAAGATCACAACTTTACATTATAGAGTCATTCCATGACTCACTGCCAATGAAAAAGTAAGGTAGCATCGTTATGTCAACTACTTTTGATGGTAGGCATGGATTATTGGGTCCGACCCAATTTTATCCATATTCACTTGAAATCGAAATTGAAAAATATCTTTACTTGATTTTTAATTCAAGTGGGGTATTTAATTTAAACAAGGCCTTATCCATTTTAATTTTAGTTTATTTAATGTGTTTGCATTCAATTGATGACAAACATATCATTTGAAAATATTAAATAAACCCTACGCATGTATCTAATACGTACATAATTCGGATGATAATAGGTAAATCCTATGCGATCCATTTGATCCAAAAATAGATCTAGGTCAATCTAAGGGTAATAAAATAGAAATAGAAACTAATTTCTATTACATGAATATGCATTCATGGGTCTTGTCTTAATTCTTCGTCTTGGTCCTTATCCACCAAAACAAAAAAGAAAAACCTCACTCTATTCTACTCTCATTTCAAAAAATGTAAAGTACATACAAGGAAAGAATGAGAGACATACAGGCCCCATTTCAAAAACTCATGATAAATAAATCCAATCACATTGATCCAAAAAGGCTCCATGATCATCCCATGCATATAAATATATTGATCACATTAATGTATTAAAGCATGTAAATTTATCATCCAATTAAATTGTAATTTCATGACTTGGGATAAAATCTCAATTTTTCAAGAAAAACCCTTTTTTTCAAAATTTTAAAATTAACACTTTAACTAAAAAAATGAAAAATTGAATTTTACAATTCAACACGATGAGGATGTCCAATATCCCCAATGCATTGCGCACACGATGTGCCGTTGGCATGAGCAGCGCATGAGCACAGATGTTGCTGGTGTGCTCATAGCATGCTACCCACAGTGCACGCCAACATATTGTCGGGATGTGGGCAGCGCACGCCCGATATGTGGGCAGTGAGCGCAAGCTTGGCCCATGTGTATAATGTTTGTACACACTTCCACCTTGCACGTTTGTGATACCCGAGCCTCTTACTACTCATATGGTCAAATATGATTCATGCATTACATGTTCATTATGTGTTATTTGCATTTATATTGACATCATATAATTCATTTTATTTTATACGGCGTTCTTAAACATTAAACTTAATTTTGAAGCTTTCGCACGGTATTGATTATCAAATCCCCTAACCTAAATGGTCAATTCTACATTGGGATAAGAAGAAAATTAGGCATCAATATCATGAATATTACTAGGTTACACGTTATAATTTTTAAAAGTGTTAAAAGTGTCACTAGTAAGTTTATACGGTTTAATTTGATTTGATCAAGTTATTTCAATAGTATATATTTGTAAATTAACATACTTGGGATATTGAACATGATATAATGTGGTTTAACTATCATATTACAAGGTCCATATGTGCATAAGATTTTAGAAATGCAAACATGACAAGCATTTAAAAATCAGATGCCAATCAGTTTAGAGATCGAATGAACGGTTAAGAAATTAGGGTAGAATTTATTATCCGATCATACAAAAATTAAAATAGGTTGTAAATAGATAAATAAATAATGAGAAACACTAGATTACATCTGTGTAAGATGTGTGTAACATCATATTTGAGCCACCACTTGACACCTCAAGCTAGGGATAGAAACTGTATACTTGCTGGTTTTTGTTTTTAAAGCTTTATACATGTATAATAACTTGATTAAACCTACATATTTCACCATATATGTGTTTATATATGAGTTTAGGTGATGTATGTAAGTTTGGAGAGGTTAAAAATTGAAATATGGTTTGATTTTTAAAGAGACATCCAAAACTGTCATGATAGAATTTACAGTTTCTGTGTTGTCATAACTGGGCTGGTTTTGCTGAGGTAAATCAGTGATTTTAGGCCATTATAAAATATGGTTACATTTCTATACATATTATCTAAGTGTGGTAAAAATTTGGGAGTGATTGGATATGCTTAAAGATGTCAAAGTTAGCATGCAACTAAATTGGACAGCAGGAAAATGTGAAAATGTGAATCTATCCCATTTGATCACTTAACATATTTCAACCTAGACATATTGTTATTGAGTGTTAACAAGTAGGTATATGCTATTAGAGTTATAATACTTCAATTATATGATGTTTGCATGTATTTAAGATAAGAGATTGAGGTATTTAAGGGACTATATTGGGTTCTAGTTTGTGAAAGCTTGATTGTTAGCTTATAGCTTGGTGTTTAAGGTCTTAGTATGAGATTTTATGCTTTCAACTTGCCCAATTGGGAATGGAGCTTGATGTTGGGTAATATGACAAGCTATTTTACATCTAAGGTTGGAGAGGAATACTAAACAAATTTAGACTAAGCCACCAACCAAGTGAAAGGTAAGTAAAGATTCATTTGCAACTACAATGCATAGACATAGTAAGTAAAGATTCATTTACAACTACAATGCATAGACATAGTAAGTAAAGATTCATTTGCAACTACAATGCATAGACATAGTAGATGTGTGATTTATATGTAATATCATAAATCATATATGCATAGTAGAGGGCTCTCCATTGAGTATACATACATGGGCATTGGCACGTGCATGCATCATATACGAGCATTGTGATAAATCTTGTATTGCACGGCATGATTCTGAGAAAGGAAAATATTTTGCTGACTACTACTAGTGTACCAAAGTATGCATGGATTTGCATAGTTGTATGCATGGATTTGCAGGTTCGCATGCATGGATTTACATGCGTATGAGTATGCATGGATTTGCATGCTTATATAATTATTAGCCATTAGATTATGGCGATATACAGAGCTCTTTTCCGGTACATGGGATAGTAGCATTGGTCAGGGGCCAAGAAAGAAATAATTTTGAGAGAAATATTTTGATGCATAGAATTGCATTGTGGGCATAGCATTTTGAGATACATGAATTGATATTATGGATTATTATTTGACATGCATAATCTTTACTTGTTGAGCATTAACTCATATAGTTTATGCATTGTAGGTGAGTACGATGACGCTTGAAGCATCTTTTACTGGCTGGTTAGCTGTTGGAGCTCCTGCAGGTGTCTGAGGGAGTGTGTACATGGATGACGACCTGTTGGACTATTTTGTTGGCTTGTTATATTTTAAGTCTGCTATAATATATTTTTAGACTGGTATTATATTTTGCTTTTAAACCTTACTATAAATAAGTATATAAATATTATAGTCGTTGTGGGTGTTGTGCTTTTATGTAAATACTGATCCTGCTATATACATGACATGTGTGAGAAAGTATTTTAAACATGGTTGTGCATGTAGGAAGTGATTTATCTTTTCTTAAAGGGTTACAAAAAAAATAATATTGCACGTATACACAAGCTCTATCATATTAAATTATACTATATATCTAGTTGTTAAGTAGTGGGTGTTACAACATTTTTATGTCATTTCACACATTTAACCGTTAAATAAAATTACAAAATTATTTTATCCCAATCAGAAATATAATAAATCAATCAGAATTTAACAATTAAATTTAGAGGCATAAATCGAATCCAATTGGAATTATGTAAATTGTGGCTTAGATACCATTGTTGGGTTCGCTTGATCCCGGGGTATGAGCAGAGGAAAATTAAACAATATAAAAATATCATGCTATAACAATGACATCAATACACTAAATCCGATGCGATTTCTAACCATATTGTAATTTTCAATAGTGTAATAAAATAAATAAATTTTTGATTTATACCTTTTATGCACTCTGACTATCGTAGGGATTGAAGCAATCAATTGCTAGTCTCTTTTCTGAATTCAGTTCACAGGGAACCACATGTCTCCCCTCTAAAGTTGTCTACACATTGAGTAAGAACACAAAATCACAATTCCACTAGCAATTTTGATTTTTTTTCTAACCTAGTTTATGGATTATGTATAGAGTATATTAATTTTAGTTATCAACTTATGATAAAAGAATTAATACTTAAAGTAAAAGGATGGAATTTTGGTGGGAAAAAGGATGAAGGAGAAAATAATTTTTCTGCTTAATATTTCTTTAATGGCCAAAAATTGATGGCTAAAATTAGGCTCTAATTTTCGGCCCTTATGCTATAAATAGGAGACTAAAAAATTCTAAGAGTCTCACTCTTTGTATTTTTGGTCTCTTTTTGATTGGTCGGAAGATATTTAGTTTACCCAAAATTCTGAAACTCTGTCCCTTCATATCTTCCAAAGATATTTAGGGTCTCCCACAAATTCCAAATTCTTGAGTTTCCATCATTTTTCAACAACCTTCATGGACCTCTCCTAATGGGCCTCTTTAAATGAGACTTGGACTTTAAAATAAATTCCACAATTAATCCAATTAATTGTCTTAGCCCAAATTCAATTCATTAATTCTATCCAATCCATCTACACAAATTAGGCCCAATAAATAATTTAGTTATTTAATTAAATAATTTAATAATTTAATTATTTAATTAAATAATTTAGTTATTTAATTAAATAATTAATTCAACTCATTGAATTAATTTAAGCCCCAATTAATTAATCTCCATTAATTAATTGGATCTAACTCGGATTAATTCCTAAGTTAGAAATGTTCCATCTCAAATTGTGTGTGACCATTTAGGTTCACAACTAAGCTTGCAGTGGGCTTGCAATATTTTCAACTTATAAATCGTAATAATTTTTTTGATTAATGAATTCAATGCAACTTCAACGTACTCCCTTTGTGATTGTCAGACAGTCAGAAGATGCATCAAATTAAAATACGACATACACAAGGCTACCACAGTGCCTCAAATCTAAGGACTAATTGTGTACTATTGTAACATAAAAATTCTTATTTCGACAAGCAAGTTTTCAATTAAAAATTTCTAGTAGGCCTGTTAAGTGTACTTGTTCCCTAACAAGCACCCACATACAGGCACTAGCGTCACTACGCCAATGTCTATGGAGCGAGATATCTTCCTCACACAATCATGCATCATATGTGCGAGTCTATTTGGCTATTCGATATCCCATCTCAAAAAGTCCTTGACTACAAACTGATTTAAGACCAAAGACATAGAGGCATATTCCATGATCACCACCATTATATACGTGACCATACCCAATAGTTAAGTTTAGTTTAGGGACTTTATCTAATCACAAAATGCAATTAAAGATAAAGAAATTTGCATATTTTATTAATATGATTTGAAAAGATTATTTTTACAAGTACAAGAGTATAAAACATGCCCAATCTAATTGGCGCGTCGGGCACTCCTCTAACAAATTCTCCATTAGATAATCAAAGAACTTATCGCCTTGTATTCTCATTCTCGATCACATCAATGGATTTAATACTTTGCCTGCCATAATTCTGTACTTCATATCTAAATTCTTTGAACCCTTCAAAGGATCGTAGAGTAATGAAGTAAGAATAGTTTGCTATGCACTAATACTTAGTAGACTGCATACGTCCTTTTGGATCAAATCCAAAGGAGTGGTTTGCTCTATTTGTCCAACAAATGTTGATTTGGTCATATTTCCCTAGAGACAAGATTTACAAGTCAGTACCTCATGCAAGTCCAATAGCACAAGCAAATGTGCCATCATGTGAACTATTTCATTATATATATGACCTAATCTAGCTTTTCACAAGTATGCATTGTTTTGATGATCTAATTCTAATATTAATTTGTTGATTATATAGCATGGAATTTAGGATTTTATAGTCATTTGTCAATATAGAAAGATAAATAAATAATACTATCCTAATTCTCTCCAGAGTTAAGTGGATTGTTCTATGGCCAATAAAGCAATGCTTGCCTTATTCTCAAGCTTAAGGATGTTATTTGTCTTAGTCTCTATTTTCTTGTCTTCCTCTACAACCCTTAAAAAGATAGGATCATATTCGGAATCTAATACCCAAAAAAAATTTATCAACATTAATTGTTGATATCTACAAAGTGTAAACTTGAATTGGAACTCCTTCTAATTCAATTAAGCAATTCAAAACTTGCGCTTCTTCTTTCTATACCCTAAATATCTGCAATAGTGACAAATATCTATCCTTTCAGATAGATTGAGCCGGTAAGTTTGTTTATTTGTCTAAATTATCCTAAGTGGAATTACTAGCGACAATAATTATCCTATGCGAGACAGAAAACTGAACATTCATTATTAAAATCTATTTATGATTTGGTCTTTGATCATAAATGTCTCCCACTATTTTATTTAAATTCCATCACCCACTAGATAGAAATTCAAGAAATCCAATTTTTTAGTGGGCTTGACGTCCAATTAGCCTTGCCATACACCCCAATTTTATGAGCCCATATAACAAATTGAACGATAGCTAACAACATTAGCAATTGCATCTCAATGTAACCCTCAAGTTATTTTATATTTTCCCATACACCCTAATTTTACTAACCCATATAGTATTAAGTGTCAAGCATTACCCATCAAACATCTATGTAGATAGAGCATCTAAACATCCCATGACTTGTGGCCAATGATAAAGACGAGTCCACCCCATGGGCATCACAATGCTTAGTAGTGGTCACAGCTTGCCTACACTTAGAACATCTCATGACTCATGGCCAATAGATTAAATGTTGTAGCATATCGGCATGCCATTGTATGAAGGCCTTGATGAATTCAAGAAGGGTTCTAAGGCCAAAGATAAATGCAACCATTATGGTAAGATGGGGCATTGGAAGAGGAACTGCAATGAGTACCTTTTCAATCGCCAGAACAGTTCTGGTATGTATTTTGTTAGAGGTTAGCCTTTCAATTAACAATGCTTCTTGGATATTGGACACAGGATATGGTGTTCATCTTTCTAATGCTTTACAGGTGATGACAAGAACTAGGAAGCTAAGTAGAGGAGTGACCCCGAGGTAGGGAATAGAGCAAGAGTTGTTACATTAGCCATATGGACTGTCGACTTAGCATTAGACAATGGAGATAGGGTAGTTTTTAATAATTATCTTTACGTTCCTGAATTAATAAAGAACATAATCTCTATTCTTGTTTTAGATAGAGAGGATTTTAGTTTTTTAATTAATAATGGAAACTTTTCTATTTTTAATAGTTCTTCATTAATTCATGTTGAATTGATGAACAATTTTTACACTATCTTACATTAAAACTCCATTTTGCACATTCAACAAAATAAATGAAAATTGCATGATCCCAGTTTTGCATTCTTATGGCATGCACGACTAGGACATACCTCTAAGAAGAGAATTCACAAACTGACATAAATGCTTGACCTTTCAAACTCGTAAGAAATGCCTACTTGTGAATCTTGCCTTAAGGAAAAAATAACTAAGTCACCATTTGTTAGATAAGTAGAGCGTGCTACCAATCCATTAGATTTGATCCATTCAGATGTATGTATGTCACTAAGTATAAGTGTATGAAGGATCTACCAATAATTCATTACTTTTACCAATGATTATTTAAGGTACAGGTACATTATCTATTGAGATATAAGAAACGCCTTTGAAAAGTTCAAATAAATCAGGAATGAAGTGGAGAAACAAACTGATGTAGTGTTAAAATATTATGATCTGATCGAGGAGTTGAATACTTAAGCATAGAGTTTCTTGGTTATCTAAAAGAGAATGAGATTCCCTCGTAGTGGACTCCACCTGGGACACTTCAGCTTAATAAGGTAGCTGAGATATTCTCTATGGACTCCATGCTCTAATAAGGTATAGAACTTGGTGGACCTACCATAATTATAGTGCCCAATGGATCCAGGGTCTACAAATGGAAGTTTGGAATTGATGGAGAGGTAGCAATTTATAAGGCAAGACTGGTTGCAAAATGTTATACTTAAAGACAAGAAATTAACAATGAAGATACCTTCTCACCAATAGTGATGATGAAATCAATTTAGATCTTGTTGGTTATATCTGCATATTTATACGAGATATAGTAGATGGATGTAAAGACCACCTTCCACAATGGTAATATTGAGGAAGAGATATACATGAAACAGTCTAAGGGCTCATATCTAATAGAAGTAAGAAAAAGGTTTGCAAACTTTAGAGGTCTATTTATGGACTCAAATAAGCTTCCTAAAGCTGGAACATCCAACTCGATGAGGTTATCAAATTATTTAATTTCCTCAAGAATATGAATGAACTTTGTGTGTACAAGAAGATTAGTGGGAGCGTAGTGATGTTTATTGTCCTTTATGTTGACGACATCCTACTCGTTGGAATTGATGTAGGGATGCTGCAGTCAACAAAGGCTTGGTTGTTTACGCAATTCTCTATGAAGGATTTAGGAAATACATCCTACATTTTTGTGATTATGATATACAGAGATAGATCAAAGAGGATGATCAAATTATCCTAATCTATATACATAAATAAGATGCTAAAGACCTTTAGCATGGAGAAATCTAAGAAGGATACCTCCTAATGAGTCAAGGTATTTCTTTCTGAAAGCCAATGTCTCGAAAGACTCTAAGGAGAAGAAACAATTATTCACATACCTTATGCATCTGCAATAGGAAGTATATATAATATGTACGAGGCCTAATGTCGTCTATGCTCTAAGTGTAATGAACATATATCAGTCTAATCTAGGCAAACAACACTAAAAAGCTTTAAAGACGATCATTAAGTACTTGTGAAGAACTAAGGATGTCTTCCTAGCATATGCCTTCACTAATTCTAGTTTTTTGTCTAATACAGATGATTCAAAGTCAACTATAGATTTGTATTTACCCTAAATGGTGTAGCAATCAACTAGAAGAGTTCCAAGCAGAAGATGAATATGGATTCCACCAATTAAGGTTGAATACATATATGTAGTTGATGCTACGAAAGAAGCTATTTCGATACGAAACTTTATCCAAGGTTTGGCTATAGTTCTGATTGTTGTTGATCCATTCTTGGTGTACTGTGATAACAACGGGGCAATTGCAGAAGCAAGGGAGCTAAGATCTTGTCAAAGATCCATGAACATTATAAGACGTTACTGGTATGCTAAAAAATTGTAATATTTTCTACATCTCCATGAGCACAATTGCACATGTTATTGCCTTACAATTGATAAAATTGTGCCTTGTTTTATGATAATTGTGTAGGGACTAAAGATGAAGAATGGTGTGAAGACATGGTGAAAAACGAAAAATTTGCACAAGGATTAGATAGTGAGTTCCATTTTTATTGGCACCGCGACGCCCCTTATTTGGCATCCTGGCACCAAATGAAGAGGGCCTCATGCCGCGACACCCCCTGGGTTGCGCCATAGCGCAAGGGTCCAAAATCGGTTAGTGAGTAGCCTTTTCTCAACTACCGCGACATCCTCATTTGGTGCCGCAACGCCTGAGGAACAAGGGATTTTGTGCCGCAATGCTAGTGGTGCAAACATTAAAAATATATATATGTAAATTTGAGGGACAAGTGGCAATACAATCCATGCATGGAATCTTTCTTGTTATACACCACTACACCTTCACACACCATGTGACACTCTATTAGATATACTATATACACACAATTACATCACATAAATGATAGATACACATATGTTTACATATAATTTCTTGAACAACACACAAGATACACAACATTCAACATACAATTTATCACCTACACACACTTTACACCTAAATTCTCATGCACATTTCCTCTCCATCCAAAAACACCTATTCTTCCATATTTCTCCACACACTACACCAAAACACACAAACACCCATCATTAAAGAGTGGGGATTCAAGACAAAGGAAAGAAGGAGCTTCATTGGGCATTAAAAATCTTGAAGAATCATCTAGTAGTTGTAGCTTCTACTTTAATTTTTTCTTTTATGTTGTTTAGTTTTGAGGAAATCACAAAGCCTAATGCATTATTGGATAGTTAAACTTGTATAGGAATATACTGATTGCTTTCTATTAATAGGTGTGGTACATCTTGGAAAAGAGTATCACAAAAAATCAGAAGTTCTTATTGTCACACAATTCAATGTCAATCCTATTCACTAACTTGTAAGAATTCACAAAGCAATAGAATGACAATCCAACGCCTTGGTACTTCTCCACCTAAGTCTAAATGCCTTGTTTTTCTTGGTTGTTTTTGTTGCTTATTATTGTCTAGCTTTTAGTTTTCAATTTAATCAACCAAACTTTTAATAGGTTAAATATAGTTGGATCATTTATACTTCGGTAGTTGCTCACATACTCTCTAAGGACACGACATCCGTATACCCATACACTTTATTACTTATTGGCCCATACACTTGTGGAATTA
>JAGSPU010001339.1:0-26293 GCA_019321725.1 Paulownia fortunei
TATCTATTAACGATAATTCTTTATTTTTATTAATTTTGTTTTAATTTAGATAATGTTTCAAAACCATACATAGTTACCTCGTATGATTGCGCATAAAATGGCAATCGTAAATTTGATTTCTATGGCTTTAATCTTAATATGTTTTAAGTCAAGAAAAATTGAAATAAGACATCAATAATTTTATTGAAACTTGCACATATGATGCAAGCTCATAAGAAGAACGTATTATTCTATTAATACGAGTCTAATGATAATAGTGCTTGTATGCGAGTGTTTGTTAGTAAACAAATATACACTAAACAATATCGTTCGAAAATTTAGAATTTTTTCGTTTCGATAGTGCAATATTAGTACTTTGACTTAAAACATCATAATAATTTTGTAGATAATTTTTTGTACTTTGATTTATTCTCCGATTAGAGTTTAATCGCAAAGGGGATATTTTTGGTTCAATATAATCATGTATGAAATTAATTTTTGGTCAACAAAAGATTCATCACCTATCTAGATGAATAAATGAATCTCTTATATTTTCTACGATTCTTGACTTGCAAGTTCTTGGCCAATGTTAGAAGAAAGTTAGAAAATAATTTTCTAATTTCATTGTAAAGTCATATAACTAGGAATTGATACATGATAATTAGATTATTTGGGTTTCGAATAATAATTCATACACTGTACCTAATCGGAAGATTAGTTAACAAAATGACCATACTTGCACATTATTCGTAATTGAAAATGTTCATTACTTCACTTATATCTAGATTTTCATGACGTATTGCTTGATGCTTCATGATTTGTAGGTTTTTAGAATTAAAGGATTAATTTTAAATAGATTAATTAATTAAAAATTTAATTAAAATAATTACATTATTTAATTAAGTTACAAGAGTTGTGAGCCAACTAACTTATAGTGAACCTAAGGCCTTCATCACATACTTACTCGGATAAGTTTATTTTTTTGTCATAAGAATTAATCCAATTGTTGGATTAAGTGAATTAATTATATTGAATTTAAATTAATTTAATAATTTAATTAATTAATTAATTATACTCGAAGTTCAATTGAAGTAATAAAATTAATTAATTCGATCAACTAATAATAAAGGACTTTAATTAATTCAAAAGATAAATTAATTAATTTAGTTGATTGAATCAATTAAATTAAACATAATCAATTAGTTAGGCCTAGGTCCATCTTCATTCGTCCATCTTTCTTCCACCTAATTGATTTTAGGATTAATTTTATTTTACTTCTACTTTTATTGAGTATCATTTTATCTCATATATTATCAATTATCTCACTTTACTACCTTATACTCTCATTTTATCTTATTTTACCCCCATATACTCTCATTGTCTCACTTTACCCCCTTGAACTCCAAAAATACTAACCAAATTACCCTATCAATTATTTATAATAAAATTACTTTAAAAAATTCTAAGATTAATAGACTTGTATTTACATATTAATATTTTTAACTTAAGTAATAATATTTAACATTAAATTCATTTAAAATTTTATTATTTAAAAATTTTATTTTCTATTTTTATAAATATAGTTCCTATTAAATTTCTATATCGTATGATATTTTTTTATTATTAAAAATATATTTTACTTATAAATTTTTCACTGATCATAAATATAAAAAATATATAATATATTTCTAATTTTATTTTTTGCTAAATACATAAAATATTAATAAAAAATTTCTCATTGTTAATGGAATTATTAAAATTTCATAAAAATAATGTTAAATTCAAAAAAATTATTTATAGGTATAATTTAATAGTATTAAATAAATTATAAATAGTCGAATTTAGTAGGTTTAATTTAATAGATATTATGTTCTATATAAAAAAATCATAGTCATTTTAGTATTAATTTTATTACTATTACTTGATTATAATGATTATTTTTTATTTTAACATAGTTTCTATGAACTTATGATAATTCTATTAATAATAATACTAATATTTTACGTATTTAATAAGATATTATTTAAAAACATTTTATATATGTTTTGAATTTATATTGAGTAGAAAATTCATAAGTAAAGTGTATTAACTAATAAAAAATATTCTACTATATACTAAACTAAATAGGAACCATGGTAAATTAAAAAATAACTATTAAAAGATAAGTACAATAAAATTTTAAATAAATTTAATGTCAAGTATTAGTTAATTAAATTAAAAAAATATTACAATATAAATATAAATCTATTAATTTTAAAATATTTTAAAGTAATTTTACTATATATAATATGTAAGGATAATTTGGTTAATTGTTTTAGAATATAAGGGGGCAAAATAAGACAGTAAGAGTATAATGGAATAAAGTGAAAATAATGAGAGTATATATGGATAAAGTAAAATAATTGAGAGTACAAAAAAATAAAATGAGATTCAATAATAGTAGATAAGGTAAATTAATAAAAATTAAAACCAAACATCTAGTCATACAATTGTTATATGTATTTGTTCAATGAAAGCAATTTTAGGTGGCGTAGCACTTTTTTTATTGTAGGGGGCTTACTACCAAAATGCATTTTTTGGAGGGGTGAAGTGCAATCTTGCCTTATTTTAATTCTTATTAGAGTTTTATATACTCCGATTAGTATGTGATAGTAATTTATCGTTTCTATAATGGCATTTTAACATAATTATGGTAACAAATTTATTCTTAGACAATAGTTATAATTTATTTCGAATATTACACAACAATGGAGGATTTATATGGTCACAACATAATCACTCATTTTCTCTCTTTTTACTCATAAAAAGGTACTATCATCATGATTTTTCTTCTACATGCATATCCTAAAATAAGAATCTACTTGTTAAAATGGAAATCTTTTCTCCCAAAACACATTATTACTTAAAAGTATTGATATGATACTACTAAATTTTAACCACTACTTTAAAGTATAATCACTTTATTAAGTTTCATTTGAAATTAGTGCAGATCACATAAGATAGTTAAACAAAAGTGGCCATGATTCACGCGATGTTAAAATGGAAAATAATGAAGAGTAGAACATATAATTTTTTAATTAGTTTTTTTTTTTTTTTTTAAATTTTGTGGGATAGATACAAAAGATACTTTAATGCAGTAACATATATAACCTTGAAGATAGCAGCATCTATAAATAGGCGTGTGGGCTCTTCATTCTCATCAAGTCAAAGTCCCCTCCAGCAATAAGAATTAAGAAGCTATTTCTGTCCATTTTGATTTACTTTTCAGCAATGGAGAATGAAATCAGTCTGGCCATTGTTAACCCAACAGCACAACGAATTCCAGAAGATCAGGACAACAGCAATATAAACCGTGATGATTTCCCGGAGGGTTTTGTCTTTGGCACTGGTACATCTTCTTTTCAGGTTAGTGCTTAAGACTTATATATCAATTGTGTTCTTTTGGTCAATTCTGCTGTTTTCATTTTCTTGGTCATGGCATGTATATATTTTTCAGGTTGAAGGAGGTGCTGCCATTGGTGGTAAAGGCCCCAGTGTGTGGGACGACTTCACCTTGAGGACTCCAGGTTATCTCTCTCTCTCTCTCTCTCTCTCTCTCTCTCTCTCTCTCTCTCTCACACACACACACACACACACACACACACAATACTAATGACTGGATTTTATATGAATGGCAGATAGAATAGATGATGGATCCAATGGAAATGTGGCTTGTGATATGTACACTAGATACAAGGTAATTAATTCTATGTAAATGTGTACTTATTTTTATACTTAACCACCATTGTCTAATTGCCTATGGATTGGCTGTATGTATACTTATTATTCTGTATGCATGTTGCAGGAAGATATTAAGACAATGAAGAAAATGGGATTTGATGCATATAGATTTTCGATTTCTTGGCCAAGAATATTGCCAGGTAACATTAAAAGAGAAGATGATTTGGATGATCGTTTTTGAAAATAATATTTGTTATTTTGTAAACCCAAATTACGTCTCATATGACATTTTGTCTATATCAAGAGCAAAATCTACCAATCTCGTTCCCATTGATGCTGATTATTTCGAAGCATTCATTATTTATGTCCAACTCATTAACTACTTGTTGAGGTGAAAATTTGTTGAACTAAATTTTGTTGTGAGTATGTATAATAGGTGGAAGATGTTCTGCTGGAATCAATAGAGAAGGAATCGATTACTATAATAATGTTATTAACACTATCCGCGCCCATGGTAGGACTCAAATTTTGTATAGCTCAACCCTTTCATTGTTTCTTATTTTGTAAATATAAATACATGCATCACTTTGTACAGAGATGAAACCCTACGTGACTCTCTTTCACTGGGATCTCCCTGATTGCTTAGAAAAAGAGTATGGAGGCTTTTTAAACAAAAAAATAGTGTAAGTGACTAAATTTTACCACCCATTCTACATTTCTTCATTTGTACAACTTTTTCTTTCTATTCAAATGCTTTAAATTCTCTTGGCCCTCTAAAAAATTCTATACGATATATAACACATTTTCGATTTTTTTTCAAGATTTTACAAATGATGCATTTTCTTTATGATATGCAGGAGCGATTTCCGTGAGTTTGCAGAGTTATGCTTTTGGGAATTCGGTGACCGAGTGCAATGGTGGACCACCATTAACGAGCCATGGACCTACGTGGTTAATGGATATGTAAAAGGCTTTTTCCCACCTAGCGAAGCTTCAAACGAAGCCCCTAGTCTTTTGCAAAACCTCCCTGCTCACAGAAGTACTCACAGATGTATTGAAGACCCAAAACAAGCTGTAACCACAACACATAGTGACTCTAATGTGAAGTATGATAAGTCAAATCCAGACAAAGATGCATATACTGTGGGAAGAAATTTGCTTCTTGCCCATTCAGCAACAGTTCATTTATATAGAAGAAAATTCCAGGTTTGGGTACTTTATTTAAATTGGAAATTCTTACAGAAATAGGAACATAGTTCCTGATCACTGATCAACATTTTCAATTTGTTGAATGGGCTTTATGACACCAGGGATTTCAACAAGGACAAATAGGAATAGTACTTAACTCCCACTGGCATGTGCCTCTAGACGAGAATTCAGACAAAGACAAAGCTGCTGCTAAAAGAGCCGTCGATTTTATGTTAGGGTGGTATGCATATTTAAAGCTTGCTTTAGTAAACTACAGTAATCAATGTTGGAGATAGCCAATCTCCAATCAGATTAAAATACTAAAACATCCCTTTCATACCCCTTACTCCCCTCCTCCCCAGAAAAAAATGGAAAATAATTCTAATTTCAATCTCTCTTTTTGGTTTAATTTCAGGTTTTTGGAGCCTGTATTGTATGGTCGTTATCCACAAAATATGATTGATTTTGTGCCTTCAGGAAATCTTACACCTTTTTCAAACTCCGAATCCCACATGCTCAAAGGTTCTACTGATTATGTGGGTTTAAATTATTACACAGCAAGTTATGTTTCCCATTATTCAGACACTGTAGGTATAGGCTGCCAAGGAGATCTAAAACTTAAATTTGAGAGTAAGTTCTTCAAAACGTGATGAGCCCCAATTTTGAAACTCTTTTGCTTATAATAAAATTGATATACCTCTTAAATAAAACGTTTCTTTACTTTTTATGTAGATGAGAGAAATGGAAAGCAAATTGGAGGACCAGTAAGATTTCTAATTAATTTATCTATGTTCTTAACTGCATATTTGAAGCTCAAGGGAACAATTTTAAATTATTACTAATCATATACTTTTTAATTATGGAAATAAATGATTTGCTAAGCTAATTGATTTATTCTATTCTTACATTTCTTTCTCATTTGTTATTTAGTCTGGTTCATCGTGGTTGACCATAGTTCCATGGGGGATATATGATCACTTGGTATATATGAAGAATACATATGAAGACTTGCCTCCTATATACATTACTGAAAATGGTATTATTTAATTATTAATATGCTATATAAACCATTTTATTATTTCGAGTGTAAGTATGGGATTTTGTGACAAACATTTGCAAATACTTGGTATATAGGGGTTTCTGATAAAAATGATTTCAAGCTCACAGCCAAAGAAGCTTGCGCCGACACAACAAGGGTTAAGTATCACCAAGATCATCTTGCCTACATTTCAAGAGCAATTAAGTAAGTCTTAATGCAACCTGTGGAGAATGCATCAACCTCTTTTACCTCTTCATTGTAAATTCTTAAATTTCAAATCATTATCCCACATTGGTGTGATTGTTTAGCTAAAATTTGTGTGATTATTGTACTTGCAGGCAAGCGAACGTTAATGTAAAGGGTTATTTCGCTTGGTCATGGTGTGACAATTTCGAGTGGAAAGAAGGATACACTGTTAGATTTGGTATAATGTACATAGATTTTATAAATAATCTGACAAGATACCCAAAAAATTCAGCTTTGTGGTTTGCCAAGTTCTTAAAGAGCAAGAAGAAGTTAACGCCTTCAAAGAAGAGACAACTTGAAGAGAATTCTGAGAATGGGCCCGAGAAATGATTGAGAAATGTAAAAAGAGTAAAGTTTGTGCTCTTTTGGGAAAGTGGAAATTTTCATGCTGTGCTTTTGTTTTTGCTTAGGTCATGAAAAGCTATTGAATTTGTGTTGTTTTATCCAAATAATGAAGAATAATTAGCTTAAATGTTATTGGAGGTTAGGTCCTATGCCCCCAACTGTACGCTCTTTCTATGCTTTATTAATAAAAGAGTAGGCGTTTGCCTATCTGTTTACACTCTTTTATTGGTTATTAATTTTTCAAAGTAACTTATTAGGTTTAGATAGTATCAGATGGTTTATTTATTATCTTTCTTAGATTTATTGAAAGATTCAGCAAATATTACGGCATAATTCTTGTTCTTTATTTACTCGATTAGCTATGTAAAACCTGAATTTTTTGGTTACATATATATTAAGGGAATAATCAAATACTACATTTTTTTGAGTGCCATATTTTATGCCAATAAGTAAAGGTGTGGGGTTACAATTACATTAGGTTATCAAACGGTTAAAATAATAACTGTGGTATTTAATCCGATGCCCAAAGGGTTGTAATCCCATATATATTAAGTAGATAATTAAGGAAAATGGGAAGAACGAAAGGAAGAAGAGGAAGAAATTTGGCTGACAAAAGAGAGTTGCAGCCCAAAAGAAAATAGGGGATGGCAAAGAGGAGGAGAAAGCCCGCAGAGTTAAGAGTTGCCAAGAGGTATTATGATCGTTCGCTCTTAAAGCTTTAATTGCCATTACTCTATTTATTTGGTTATTCTATAAGTGATATTTCATATTGATTGTGTTATGAAATTTGAAATATTTTATAAATGAGAATAATGAACTTCTAACAACTTAGGTTGATTGTTTTTACAAATCGAAGACGAGTATGCAATAGTTGTTAGTGAAGTCCGTTGTGCTAGATTCCGCTTGCAGAACCCCACTTCGTGGGCTCAAGACGTGACAAATGGTATCGAAACCAATCACAATGATACTATTGATACATGGTGGTCCAACTGAATATGAACATGAAGCAGTTCTGGAGTATGGAAGCAATCAATAGGGATGATTGTGGTAACCCGAATTGGTTAAGGGAGCGAAAATTGGAATGATTTATAAGTGAGTGTCATGGACTCTTCTAACAATTTGATCTAATTATTTTCTCAAAACAAAGACGAGTGTGAAGTAGCAAAGTAAGAATGAAAGCGAAATAGTTGCTTCCAGAACTATTATGCTAAAGTACTCACCTAATAGGCTGGGGATGTGAGAGAATCTTCTTTAAACATTGGGTATACGAATAATAATAATAATAAATAATCAAATTGACCCACTGAATAAAATTAAATATTGGAGCAGGGAATTGATTTCTGTGTTCTATTTTGTTTCATGGAAGTATAGATTCAATGAGAATAAATGGTAGAAGCAAATTGAATTGGATTTCCCTCATTATGATAATTTGTTGGTCAAACTGCATGGTTTCATCATGATGAAGTCTACATGCGACTGTGGCAGATTTATAGGATTGATTACACACACCTTTAATGTCAATTAAGGTTATATCATATTCTTGTACAGCTGTATACGGATAGTTAATGGTTATCATCAAGTGCTAAGGCTTAAACAAAATAAAAAATTGAGATATATTTGGTGGAAGATGTGAAATGAATTGGATAGATTTACGAAGTAACAATGATGGTATAATTAGCAGTCCCTTCAATAACTCAAGTAAATGGTTTAGTAGATTGATTGTTTATTATATTCTTTTAGATTTTATTATAATGAGTAAGACGAGTTTATAGGGTCTAAGCTATCATAAGTGTTAGAATTGAAGTAAGCGGCTTTTTACTTTTTTTAGTGTATAAAATCGTATGTGAAGTATTTTGGTATGTGTTGGAAACTATGATTTTTGAGTGAATCAAGAAAGTTATATTATTTATTGAACTATGATGTGTGTTTTTAGAAATATGATTTTGTGAATACGTTGGTTTCTAAAATTATATACATTAGTGGCTATTTTAGAATAGGCCACGACAATCGAGATCAACTGGATTAGGTGTTAGTTTATGACCCAAGACAAGAAGTGAAACTATTATGTGACCTAGGATATGGGGGTTATGTCTGTCACGTGACCCACGTTGCTTTGTACGTGGTGTTTTGCATGGTCAATATTCATTGGCCTCATATGGTTGTTTAATTTTCTATCTTGTACTCAATTTCTTTAAATGATTATATTTTTGGATCTATTTATTAATTTATTTTGTTATTTACATTAATATTTGTGACTTGTTTGATCCAACTAGTTGAGTGTTGAATTATTTATGGGATCGTCGTACTCATGATTCCACGAACATTTTTCATATGTCGAGGAATAATTACCTGAAAAAGTTCTTGGAGTACTAGAACGCTTATGGAAGCCGTCCACGCTTAGTTAATTTCATTATATTTAGAATTATTTGATTTGATTGACTTGTATATTGAAAATTTATTAATTTTTATTTTAATAGTTGATTTTAGACATAACTATTATTATGTTTTGAGAGATTAAATTTTAAGGGTTTATTATTTTTTATATATGGTGGATTTTTTAATAGATTATAAGGTTTATTTGACCGATGGAATATATTGATTTATATATTTTAAAATGGTTTGACATATAGATGCTCTATACCATTGTTTAATACTGAACTATATTGAAAATATTGGTTTAGTCTTACAAATTTTTGAAATGTTTCCAAGAGGTTGTGGCGATTGTCATGCTCTAAGAGTTCAGGGCATGACTAACTATATATTGGCTTTCAAATTACTCTAAAAGTCAATAAAAGCAATAACATTCCACATGACTTTGATGGTTATACTCTTGCACATCTTGAGTGAATCTTGAGTGATACAACATAAGACCAAATGTGTTGATTTTTTTTTTCTTTTTATGTGGAGACTACAATCGAAATCTCATGAATTGAGGGATTGAAAATGCATAACCTATACCCTATGGACAAAAAGTGCAATTTTTCCTACTGTTATGCTAAGTTTGAAGTGACATGTTAGTCAAATAATGTTGTGTTGAATCTATTCGACTCAGCTAGATATTATTATTATACCTGGCCCCTCGAGCTTTTTGGATGCAAGAATTGCCTCAATCTATTGAGTGCACTTAAAACTAAGCTATAACAATTTAACTATCAAACATAAATATTCAATGAATGCATATAGATTCCTTAGCTAAGCCTTGTAAGATGTTCACCCTTTTTTTTATTTTCATACTATGTGGGATGGAACATTATAATTGTTGTTTTGTTATGTCTTGAGGGATTCAACTTGCGATAGGAGAAAAAAAAATATAGAAGACATTGAATTAATATTGGGCACTTTTGGACTTTGAGATAATAAGAGAAAGCAAGAAGAATCCAAGGGCAAAGGCTTTGAAGATCAAAATTGAGCCTTCATCTTTCTTTCTTCCTTTTTCTTTTTATTTTCCCTTTCTTTTAGGTCTATGGATTTTATAGTTATAGTTATGAACTAATTTTCTATTCTAGGATTTTGATATAGCCTAATTACTATAATTTGAATTTATTTATTAATTCAATTGATGATTTATTTTTCTTAATTAAGTTTTCTACGTGGGTTTTAATACTTTTAATTAATTGGGCATTATTTATATAAATTGTTAATCATAATAACTTTAGTTCCTGTTGTCCCACTGTCACACGGTCACTTTTATTTAGGATTAAGGAAAGATCGTGACAAGATCATGTTACAACATGGTAATTCAGCATTACTTCTACACTTACCCCACTTGTTGGAGATAAATTCCTTGATGCATGTCTAAAATATAAAAAATGATTTTGCAATCAAATAAAATGTATCTATTACCTAGACATGATAAGACAAATTAAATGTGCACATTTAAAATTGAATTCCAAATCCTCTCTCCATCCAGAATTGTTTCCTCAAACTTTCAGAACTCTCCATTTTTATTTTATTCTTTTTTTATGTTGTTTTCACAATGAATTATTAAAAATGAATTTAGCTAGTCGTTAGTTTTCACTCTAATTCTATAGTAGATCTTTTCGTATGGTAGATCATTATCTACATGTTTGAATATATATAGAACCAAATTACTCACGAATAGCTTCACATTATAGGGTGGGAAGATAGTGTTTTCCATCAAAGGCCTCCATTTTTCTTCCACTCAAAATCAATGGAAACATTCAGGATGATTTTCAAGTTCAAGAACAAAATAGTCATATACTATTTTCACAGGCTGACACATTAGAACTTGAAATTTTGAGGCCTTATCATAGGGATTAAATGCAGTATGTAAAATTTAGAATGAAATGCATGAGTTCCTAACCCAATTCTATGTGCAAAACAGTGTTATAACATGACAATGCAAAGTTTCAATATTTAAGAATGAATGATGATGACATTATGTTGCAACATCATAATGCACATGCAATTATAGAAAACAGACTCCTTGAGACTTTCTCAAAGAATTGAAATGTTGTGCATCAATTGCCTTAGTTATAATATCAGCAAGTTGGTTCTTAGTCATAACATGATCAATTATCACAGTTCTTTTCTCAATCAATTCCCTAATAAAATAATGATGTAGTTTTATATACTTTTGTTCTAAAGTGTTGAACAAGATTTTTGGAAATATTTATAACACTTATGTTATCGCAGTAAACATATGTAACATATTCTGTACAATACTACAGTTTTCTAACATTTGTTTCATCCACAAAAGTTGAGAACTAAAACTATCAGCTACAACGTACTCGAATACAGCTATGGACAGTGAAACACAACTTTGTTTCTTATCAGATTGTTTTAGAGATAGAAACAACCTCCATTAGTGCTCTTCTAGATACCGACATCACTTGCTTAATCAGCATCACTAAATTGAACAATATTTGTATACTACACAATCGTATGACAAATAACAAAGTCAGCAGTCCCACTTATGTATCTTGTAATTTGTTTTATGGCCTTTAAGTATGACTCTTTAGGGTTTGCTAATATCAAGCACAAACACAAACACTAAAACTAATCTTCGACCGACTAGTAGTGCGGTACACTTGGCTTCCAATCATGCTTCTATACAAACAAGGGTCGTGTGCCTTCATCATCTCTAAACAACTAGGTTTTGTTTCCATTTTCAAGTTGCTTAACTTAAAAACCTTGAAAATAATTCAACTCACCAACCATACTCATTTCAAACTCTTTAGACATAAGATCAACAAATTCATTAAGCTTTTGTTGAGAGATAGAACCAAATACTATATCATCAATATAGATTTGAGCAATGATGATACCATGCTTACACCTTTTGATGAATAAAGTTTTGTCCACTCCTCTTCTCTTATAGCCTTTTTCAATTAAGAATTTGTTAATCTTTATCAAGCTCTAGGAGTTTGTTTTAACTCACATATTGCCTTTTTAAATTTGGAAACCTGATTAGGGTGATGGGAGTCTTTAAATCCTTTGAGTTGCACTACATAGGCTTCTTTATTCAAAACACCATTTAAAAATGTACTTTTAACATCCATATGGTATAGTTTGAATCCTATGTGATAAGTAATTGCCAAAAGTAACCTAATGGACTTTAGTCTAGCAACTTGAGTAGAGGTTTGTCAAAGTAGATTTGTCAAAGTCTACTCCTTCCACTTGAGTGTAACCTTGAGCCATTAACTTAATTTTAATCTTAGTAAGTTTGTATTTGATAATTCATTTAGTACCAATTACATAAGAATCTTTTGGCATACGTACTAAATTTCATACATTATTCCTATCAAATTGTTCAAGCTCTTCCTACAAGGTATTAATCCAAAATTCATAACATTCTTAGCTTCAAGGATGAAGTGAAATACCCAAGTCTTACCATATCCCACTAATTTACCGTAACACTGTCCCTGGTGCATATTCTGTTATTGATGGTACCAATAACCTAATCAGTTAGATGACTTTTCTATACTCTTGGTGAAAGGGCCTCTCCTCATTGATCAGATATATCAACATTTTCAGTTTTACCATTTGTCTCAGTAGATGTTGAAATATCTAATAAAATATTAGATGAAGTTCTATCTATCGTTGTAACAGTAGGAAGCATTCTACTGTTATCTTCAGCAGTACCTTTATCAGGATGATGCACAACATTATTTAATCCAGTATCATAAGTAAGGTTGCTTATCTTATCTTCCTTTGAGTAATTTGCAAAGTCATTATCAATCACAATATTGGAATACCATGCAAAGTCATTATAAATCACAATATTAGAAATCTGCAAAGTCATTATCGTCTATTCATGGAATACCCAAAAAAATTCCTTCATCGCTTTTGATATCAAACTTACCTACCTGCTCACGATCATTCAGAATATAACATGCACATTCAAAAAAATATAAAAATGATTGGTTACCTTTTTAGATTTCATATGGAGTTTCCAATACCTAATCTCAGTGCTAATAGTCTTTGCCCAAAGTTAACGGGTCAGTCTCTTTGGGTTCGACATGACACGAGTCATTTCCTAGAAATTCTTCTTTCTTTCCAATACACCATTTTGATATGGTGTCTTGGGAGTAGAAACTCATGAACAATACCATGCTTATCATAATAATTGGTAAAAATAGAATTTTTAAATTTCTTTCCATGATCACTCCTTATTCTGATTATTTTACAAATGTTGTAAATTTTTTTTTCAATCTAAAACATAATTTTTTAAACACTTGAAATGTGTCAGATCTTTCTCTAATAAAATCAACCAAACTAAACCTAGATAAATTATCAACGCACTTAAACACATATCTCTCACCTCCTATGCTTTCTACCTGCATTGGCCCCATGAGGTCTATGTGTACTAGTATGTTGCAACACTTTTTGTGACACATTTCTTTATTTTTCAAGTTGGAATGGACCTCACACTCCAAGACTCTTCTTGCTGAGTTTTGGTACACCAAGGACAACACGTCCATTCACAATTTTTTTGTACTTTTATTGTTCAATTGTCCTAACTTCTGATGCCATAGTTCTATTTTATCCATCTTTGTGTTGTAATATGTCAGTTCGTGTTGCAACATATAGCAGTTGTCCTTAGAACTTGAACCTATCAAAACACACCTATTAGTCTTATTAAATACTTGACATGTATATTTAGTAAATATTAAGAAAATATCATGATCACAAAGCAGACTAATGCTTATCAGATTCACTTTTGGACTCTCTACATGTAGCACATTTTTCAACTTTGCGAGACTATGCACATTAAGTGTTCCTCTTCCAAGGACTTGTCTTTTAACACTATCACCAAGAGTGACATGTTCTTCTTCTAGGCTTTGGTAATTCTTCAAATTCCCTTCATCACATGTCATATGCCTAGAAAATCCACTCTCAAAGTTTCAAGAATCAATAGTATTCATGACATCTAAGATTATATTTCTTATCCAGATTCTATGACTAGTTTTATTTTTTGAAGTTAATATTGATCTTGAGTGCATGTTGCAATATTGCAGAGTATGGTGGGTTGATTCGTATAACATTTATTAAAGTCTTTTTATACTTAAAACACATAGGACATTTTTCACTAGGATAAATACAAAAGTCACAAATAAGTACAAATATTTTTATCTACCGCTTCTACATGACAAGTTTCTTACCAGTATTGAAGATTGACTAAGGTGTTGTTGTTTCTTCCACAAACACTATCTTAGAGTTTGAGCTTTCACCACTGTGTCCCATACCATGATGATCTCCACTTTACTTTCCAGTGGAGAGAATTTGATTAGCTTTGCTTTTCAGAGTTCAATCTCTTTACTGATTGGTGGGTATTCTCCAATTCTAGCATAGTCATGCTAAGTACCTTGTCATTTCCAGTGGCGAGAAGTTCATATTTGATTAACTCATTTTCATAGCTTCTTTCTCACTTCTCAATACATCAATTTGCACCTCGAATAACTTGTAGATTTTATAAACATTTATACATATGTTGGATGTCATCTACACTTGGCTCTTCTCTGTCAATACTCTATTCAAAATTTGTACTACCCAAATCATCTTGAGGATATTCATCATTTGTTGTTGATGTTGTAACAGAACTTGTAATAGGGAAAGATGGTGTGATAACATGACTGACAATATTACACTTTCCAAATTAAGACAACTAATGCTTGGTCATGGTATAGAAGGCTAATAGTTGCTAACGTGTTCCACATCATCCTCTTGGCTACTCTCTAACTTTCCATAACTCCATGTTGTGTTGAGTGAATTTCCTATATTCTTGAGAGTTTTGACACATTCGACTTGAATATGTCTATATCCTTCACACTCTCAGTATTGTATTTTTCTATTCTTGAAATCAAAAGGCAAAGAATTAGTAGCAATTTTAGATTTATGAGGATTGGAACTTTTACCTGATTTAGGTGGATTGTTTCTCTCACAATCGTGTTACCAATGTCTTGTAGTGAGCTAAATATGCACAAGTTGATCAATAAAAAAACCAAAAAAGTTAACTACCACATCTTTCATTATACTTTTATAAATCAAGGGGAGCATTAATATTGATAGAAGCATAATTAAGTATAATTAAGTATAAAATCTACCAAATCTCCAAAAAATTGATAGAATCATAATTAACAATAAAATCTACCAAATCTCCAAAAATATACTTATAGCATTCAAGAATGTACAAATTGATGCTAAATAAATCATATCTACTAGCATATTTATGTAATCTAGGCATCCTAAATTGTACTCAACATTTCTTCATAACATCAAACTCATTAATAATTGAGTCAATACTAAAAGTTTGAGTAATTTGGTTCTCAATGTATATTATTAATGAACTGCCAAAAGGTCTTCTTTCATCTTATTCTTCAATCTTGTCTTGACAAACTTCATAGATGAAAATGCATGCTCTATTGTTGCAATAGAAACTGAAAGAGTCCAAATAAGTTTAATCAATCTATCCACAAGATAGTAGTTCATTACCTTTCCTGTCTTCGACAATACTTGACACAACTCTACAAGTTGTGATACCCGAACCTCTCACAACTCACTTGACCAATATGATTCATGCATTACATGTTACTTATATGTTAATTTGCATTAACATTTACATGGCATCGTATATAGCATTTTTAATCGTTAGACCTCTAATGATATCACATGAGATCTTTTAACCTAATTAAGAAATTCTATATTTAAATAAGAAAAAGAATAGATTGGTTGATATATTGGATATTCATAGATTATATGTTATAATTTTGGAAGTGTTAAAGGTGTTACTAGTAAATTTATATGATTCGATTTAATTAGATCAAGGTGTTTTAAAAGTATACATCCATGGATTAACATACTTAGGATATTGAACATCATATAATATGATTTAAGTGTCATAATACAAGGTCCATATGTGCATATGATTTTAGAAATACAAACTAGACAATCATTTAAGAATTAAATGTCAATCGGTTTGAAGATCGAATGAACGGACATAAGAATTACCTATGGGAATGAATAGTGACTAAGATAGGTTGCAACCAAATAAGAATATGTGAGACACACAAGATTAGGGCTGCAAGATAAGGGAGAAAATCAGATTATACCATTACATGCCACCTCATGCTTCCTTATTAAGCTTAAGCTAACATCTCAGGCTAACACCTCAAACCTTCACCCTTAAGCCACGACCAGACCTTCATTTCAGCCATTTTCATCTTCCAAACACATACCTTAAGGTATCCAAGTGCTCCAAATTAATTTCAAGTTGAAATAAAAGCAAGAAAAGCAAAGGAGAAGTGATTACCATCAATTTTAACCTCAAAATCTGCATAGGTAACACTTATCTATGGTTTTGCCTTGGTTTTCAGATTATTCTGAATGGTTTTATTATTTACTAAGCTTTCAATATCTCTTATAAAAGTGTTAGAAAGTTTTTAGTTAGCTTTGTTTCACAAAGAAAGGGTTTTTGATGACAAACACTTAATAGGAAATACTTGTGGCAGAAACTGTTACCTTATTGTTTTCTTGTGTTTTAGGCTTCAAAAGTGTATGGTATGTTGGATAAAACCTATAATTATTAACATTTACATGTCCATATATGAGTTAAGAGTATTGTAATGAATTTTGATCAATTAGAAATTGAAATAGAGAATGATATTGGAGAAATACTCAAACTGCCAAAGTAGCAAAATCTGTTTTGGTGTGCTGTGAAGGATACTGAATTAGGGGAGGTAAATCCATTAGTTTTGGCAAGAATGTAACATGGTTGTCTCTGTGTATATGTTATATAAGTGTGGTAAAAATTTGGGAGAGATTAAATATATGTAAGGGTGTCAAAACTATTAATGTCATGAAGTGCGCAAAACTGTCACCGTAGGAAAAATCTGTTTCAGTATGCTGTGAAGGGAGCTGAACTTGGGAAGCTATATCCATGCATTTTAGCCATTATATGATATAGTTACATTTTTTTTTATGTTAGCTAAGTGTGATAAATTTTTTGGAGTGAATGAATATGTATAAGGGTGTCAAAATCATCATGAAAATTAATGTGGCAGCAAGAAAATGTGAAGTGGTGAATTTGTAAAAAAAAGCCCTAGTATAGAAGAGAAAATTCTAATAATATGAAAGACAAATTAGTTATTTTAGGAGGGTAAATTTTCAGATTTTAATAAATATATATACATAATTTAAATGTATAAAGATTTGAGGGCAGCCGCCCCCTCCCTCAGCCTGTGACAGAGTTTTTAGAATTTAACTACAGAACATTAGGTGCCAATGTTAAAGAACCTGGATAGAATGTTGTTGTTGATGTACATGGGGGATGGAAGATAATGAAACTGGAAAGAGAATAAGAGATTGCATGCAAAAAAGTAAATTGTCAAGAAAAAAAAAAGATTTTTTCGGAGGAAAATAGCTGAATTAACTAGAGAAAATTCTTGTAGATGCTACATCCGATGATATGCAGTGGGTGTACATCCCACCATATATTTACACACATATACATGTGAATATATATAAAATATATAATAAGATACACACTCGATATACATCAATGGATATAACATCTCTTACACCCTTGGAAAAGATAGGAGAAAAGGGTTTACTGTTAAGGGAATAGAGGAAACACATGAGGAGACAAAACTGCCCTTGAAATCCACGTTTAAGTTCAATTGTGCAAAATGCCAAAAAACAGAATTTAAGGATGCCGTGCAAATCTTATATATTTAGAGGTTGCAAAATGTCAATTACCCTGTTTGGAGGATTGCTTTTATTAGGTTCACATAATCACGGAATAGTATACGCAATGAAATAAAATATATATCAATGTATAAACATATCCCGAATCTGTTGCGATTATTCTATTCGTATTTCTGATTGCACGCTTAATAATTAAAATAAAAGTTTCACAAATCATATGCCTGAAAGCACTCCTACTGATGTAGGGTATGAAGTAATTCAAATTGCTACCTCCCCATGAACTCTTCACAGGAATTCCCAAATGACTGGAATTGTCAAGCCCAAATCAAAAATAGCTTTGCCTATGGCTCCATATGTATCCACAATTAAGCCAAGTTCACGAATCTTCAATCCTTGCTAGTGAATTAAAGTCCTTTATTTCTAATCTAAAATTTAGAAGTGCAACAAAAAATCTTAAATCAACTAGTGATATAAAAATTATGTTGAATCAAAAAGGAATGGAACTTCTTTGATGGAAAAGATATTTTCTTGGAGAGAAGAAAAATATGAGAAACTAGAGAGAGGAGGCCGATTTTCTTGCTTGTAGAAGCTTAAAAAAATTTGGCCCTTATAGCTTGTGTATATATATACACAAGTTCATTCTTGCCTTAATAGAATTAGGACTCTTGTCTTTCTTTTCTTGTCTCTTTTTTTTTTTTCTATCTAAGACTAGGATTCTATATTTTGGCTTTCCAAGACTCCTAGAAGGGCCTTTCCTACAGCCCATAAGCTTGGCTTGGACTTTAATTATTAATCAACTCTAACTTAATCCAATCAATTAAATAATTGGTTCCATTTTAAACTACCTAATCAAATTAGACTCAATTAAATAATTATTTAATTAGTTAAATTAATTTAACTCTAGAATTTAATGGGTTAATCTTACTTTATCCCTTTCTATTTTCATTACTCTCAATTATTATCACTTTACTCATTTGTACTCTTATTGTATCATTTTACCCCTTATACTATTAGAAAATTACTTAATTATTTTTACCTATTATTTTTAGTTCAATTACTTTAAAAATATTTAAAATTACTAGACTTGTATTTAAATTTTAATAATTTTTTAACTTGATTAATTAACACTTAATATTAAATTTATTTAAACGTTTATTGTACATCAAATTTAATGGCTAACTTTTTAATTTAACATATTTTTTTATAAACCACTATATAGTAGGATATTTGATTAGCTAATATATTTTTCATATAAGTTTCTTATTCATTATAAATCTAAAAAATATGTAATATATTTTAAATAATATTTTATTAAATGTGTTAAAAATAATAATAAATTTCTCATCTTTAATGGAATACCGTAATTTCATAGAAACTATGTTAAATTTATAAAAATAGTCATTTTGTGTTTAGTTTATTATTAATAAACAAGTTATAAATAATCCTATTATTTTGATTAATAAAAATTATGTTAAATTAAAAAAATATTCATTATGATATTTAACAAAAAATAATCTCAAAAATAACTATTTTTAACTTAATATAGTTTTTATTAAATTATGATTATTCAATTAATAATTGAAAAATTACTACTACTATTTCACATATTTAATAAAATATATCTTAGAAATATATTAAATATTTTTTAAATTTGTGATGAATAAAAAATTTATAAGTCTAAATGTATTAGCTAATAGAAAATATTTTACTATATAGTAATTTATATTAAACTATATTAAATTAAATAAATAGTAACTAAATTTTAAGTACAACAAAATTTCAAATGAATTTAATATTAAGTATTAATTAATCGAGTTGAAAAAATTATTAAAGTATAAATACAAATTTATTAATTTTAAAATATTTTTAAAGTAGTACAAAGTATAAAGTGATACAATAAGATAGTACAAGGATGCAAAATGATACCAATTAAAGTACAGGAGGTAAAGCGACACAATTGATAATACAAAAAAGTAAAATAATATTCAATGAGAGTAGATGGGAGTAAAGTGAGATTAACCCTAATTTAGTTTAAATTTATTTTAATTTATTAATCCAATCAATCAATTCATTCACTCCTCATGAGCCCCAAATCTTAATTATATCTAATTAAATAATATTATTATTTAATTGAATAAATTAATTTAACTTTTTAAATTAATCTTGGCTATAGTTAAAAATCTCCATTAATTAACTTAGCCTAACTCATTGGATTACTTTCAAGATTAGAAGTGGGCTATTCTAATTTAGTTTAAATTTATTTTAATTAATTGATTCAATCAATTAATTCATTCACTCTTCATGAGCCCCGAATTTTAATTATATCTAATTAAATAGTTTTATTATTTAATTAAATAAATTAATTTAACTCTTTAAATTAATCTTGGCTATAGTTAAAAATCTCCATTAATTAACTTAACCTAACTCATTGGATTACTTTCTAGATTAGAAGTGGGCTATTCCAATTTGTCTATGACCTTGGTACTCACAACTAAACTAGTGGTGGACTTATGGTTGTTATAACTTATTGAATTAATATTTTGATTAATTTAATCTAATCAATTAATTATTTTAGAATTAACTCCTTAATTCTAATAACATTACCAAGTCATAGGAAGCACCTAGCAGTGCATTATGACTACCTAGTCTTTACTCCAATTGGACTTCCTAATTCAATTAGATCTAATTAATTAATTTAATTAGTTAATTAATTTAATTTATCCAATAATTGGATTAATCCCAATGGCAAGAAGTGAACTTGTCCAAGTATCTGACTCCTTATATTTACTAATAAGCTAATAGTGGACTCACAACTCTTATACTTAATCAAACAATATAATTATTTCAATTAAATATATTAATTAATTAATCAACTTAGAATAAACCCTTTGATTCTTAGAACTCACCAATCATAATTAACATCTAGCAATATGTCATGAAAATCTAAATATAGGTGAAGTAGCGAACCATTTCAATTACGAACACCGTGCAAGTATGGTACTTCCATCAACTAATCGTTCAATTAGATCTATTGTATGAATTATTAGTCGAAAACTAAATAACCTAATTATATTCATTCCTAGCTACATGACTTCACAATGAAATTATAAAATTATTTTCTAACTTTCATTCAGCCTTAGTCAAGGACTTGCAAGTCAAAAACTATAGAAAATGTAGAAGATTTATTTATTCATTTGTTGGTCACTCATTAATTTCCACTCATTAACCTGTCATCGGAGAATAAATCAAAGTATAATAAACCATGTACAAGATTACTATGATGCCTCAAGTTAAAATACTAATCTTGTACTATCATAATAAGAAATTTTATATTCGACAACAATATTTTTAATTTGGATTTTCGAGCGAGGTTGTTTAGTATACTTGTTTTCTAACAACCACCCACATAAATGTGCTAGTGTCACTATACCGATCCGATAGAACTAGACATCCTCCTTACGAGCTTGTATCGTGTGTACAAGTTTCAACAGCATCCCTTGAGTTGAACGTATTAAGACCAATGCCATAAAAACATATTTTGTGATGTCAAATAGCTTCATATGATCTTGAGACATTATCTAAATTAAAATAAAATCAATAAAAATAAAAATTTATCATTAATTGATATTAATGTGAAAAAAAATATTTATACAAGAACATAAAAACTGTCAATCAAATTATCTTGACACTACTATTCTAACAGCAACATCCATATATCATTCCTCAGTAGAATGCCGTCGATATAAAATACAAGAAATATCACCAAGCTCTTACTCACCTTCTAATTTACACATTGTTCATTTTTATTTTTAAAAGAATCGAAGGTTCTGATTGCCTCGTCAATTAGAATTGTCCCCGCCCTCCACCCCTAATGAATGCTTCCTTTGTTCTGCTAACTAATTAATTTAATTAATTTTCTAAATGTAATAAAGCTAATATGAAACACATGTCGGCCACAAACCATATTATGATATAATACAACGTTTATTTAATTAGATTTTCTATGCATATCCAGGATATGGTTTCCCTTTCCCACGTCGCTCGCACAAAAGTTTTTTGCTGTCTTTAATAATTTTTCCAACTTCCAAGAGGGGACATCATTTTTGTTTATAGGATCAAGAATCATTTCAGAATCTACTTCCAGAGTTGTCCAAAATATGGGATATCACGGTACATAATAATAATTAGTACAACCTTCTCCACCTTTCTGGTACTGTCCCATCACAACCCCTCATAAATCACATGCCAATCTTCATTTTATTTGACTTTAATCTTTTAATTTTCACTAGTTTATCTACTTCAATTAGTCTCTGGCTTCAATTTAAATGTACATATTGGGATTCACACAAGATTTATATATATATAAAATTAAATATAGTAATATTTTTTTCTTAATTATTTAATTAAATGACGTTTTGTACATCAAACTTTAATCTTTTGATTCTCTTTTGCTTTCTCTAGTTTATATACTTCAATTAGTCTCCCATCTCAATTTAAATGCACACACTTGAATTCACATGAAGTTTTAAATATATAAAATTAAAAAAATAATATTTTTTCTCAATTATTTGGTGAAGTCACGTTCTGCACATGACCACTCGTCATTTTATTTGACTTTAATATTTTAATTCTCTTTCGTTTGCTTTAGTTAATGCACTTCAATTAGTTTTGGTCTCAATTCAAATGCACACATTTCAACCTCAATGGTAGGTTTGCATTCGCTTATTAAGAGGCTATTTTTTTTATTTTTATTATTGTTTGTTAATGTTCACAAGAGATAATTAATTATTGATTCGGGGTATATAAAAAGAGAATGACTCATTTTATATTTTAATTTTTAATTCTACAATGGAGCCCACGACAATTCAGAGGACGGGTCCACCAAAAATTATAATTTCTGTACATAATTGAATGTTTTTTTTTTCTTGCTAAAGTAATTGAGACATCTACAAATTATATATTATTTTCTAAAATTACAAAAAAAATCAAAAAATTATTTCATTTAACGAAGCAATGCAGTAGAACTTTTTTTTTTACTGCTTTTAAGGTTAAAAATGTAAATTATCTAAGTTTTTCACTTTTTCGCCATTTTGCTAATTAAACCTAGCTCAATGACAATTGTGAGGCTCCAAAACTCTGAAATCTTGACTCTATCAGGACGGACGGAGAGACACGTAAATTTTGTTTTATTCTTGTTTTTGAATTGTTTTTACATGCAAAACTACATCTTCATACTTTTTTCAACGATATAAGGTTTTTTAAGAGTATATTTGAGTTCTCACGTCTCAAATATAAGACTTGACAATTTTAATTCTATATTTACAATATTGATATTAAAAATAATAACTGTGAGTCAGTAATACCATATTTTTCTTCTAAAACAGAATATTTTTATCAAACATATTTTAGGAATCGCATCTTATTTTCGGACATTCAAAAAAAAGAACAATAAGTTTGGGAAGGAAGAAGTATAATAAAAAGTTTAACACTAGGGCTATTAGATATGATAACTATGAGTCAATAATATCATATTATTATTATTATTTTCTAATTAAAAACATGCAAAAAGTGAGAAAGTGTAATAATTTTTTTTAAAAGCACATAATAATATAAAAAAATCTTAGCTTTTGGAATTCATAAATTTTTAAAGTATAAGTCAAATTCTAAGCCATATTTACTAAAATAAAGAGTGTAGGTTAACTTTAATATGTTTAAGATAAATACATAATTTTCAAAATATTAAGAGAAAATATCTTTTAAAATGCATTACTTTCATAAAATGTTAGTTCAAAATTTAAATTATGAGGTTCAACAATATATAGAATACATATATTATTTATCATTGAGAAAATAATGCATATTATTTTTAAAACATTCTAATTATTATATTACTCAACAATGGGATTTGTAATTATGCTTAGGTCTCTTGCTTTAATTTGAGAATTTGTTAACCATTTATAATAACAAAAATTATGATTGTCTTTTACGTATAAAATTTAACCTAAACCCTTTATATATTTTAGAGAATTTAAAGTTTAAATTTTGGTCTCACTTATTTATTCTCTTCAAAAAATTATGTCTTAGAAAATAAACTACAAATTAGTCTTTTGAAAAAATTTATTTTTATTTTTAAAAAAAATGGAGATAGGGGCAATTTAGTTTTAAAATAAAATTAATTGAATCTTTCACAAAAAAGTAATAGAGGAAGGCATTTGCCAAAGATCAAAACCTCAGGGGAGGTGATGCCAAAGCCAAAACTTTAGAGGAATGGGTGCAAATAACCTGTAAAAAAATTAGTACTCCCTTTGTCCCATTTTTGTATATTCATTTAGATTCACCATGAAATTTTAAATGAGAATTAAAAATTAAAATATTGTGTATGCTTATCTTATTGTCCTTAAAAGTAATGATTTAAAGTTGATCCGGCAGTTTTGGTGTGAGTTAAAAAGGCAAAAAAAAAATAAGTATCTTCACAATTTTAACTTTAAAGTTATGGTTTTGGTGGTGCCTGTTAATATTTTAATTAAAAAGGTTTTTGGAAAAAATTGTTTCATTTTAGAAAACCAAATGTTATTTTGAAATGTTCTAAAAAATAAATAGGAGCTATATTGGATCAAGTTTTGGGGTGACATGGGTCAGGTGATTCGTGTTAAAAGTTGGTTTCGAGTTAAACCAAAATTAATTACTTTATATTGGATCGATTTTCAGGTAGGATTATTGATAGCATCTATTGTCTAATTTATTTTTTTTTAAATTTTAAGTATTGTAAAAAATATTGTAACATCTAGATAGAACATGAAGGGAAAATAAAAAAAATAACACTAGAATTTATTACGTGTTTCAAGTACTAAGTATTCTACTTGCATACGGTCACATTTAGAGAAAGAGAGAATCCACTAATTAGTAACAATTTACAGAATACAATTCATGAAATTAAACTAATTCAAAGACTATCTCTTTAATGAAAACTATCATATGTATTCTATTAATTAGTTATTCCTATAAGCATCTCTTGACTTTTATCAGCACTGCTGGATTCCTTCCAACTCTGAACTCCTTCGGTTAGCTGATCTGGTCATTTCCCAAATATCTTCACATTCTTCTCTCAAAAAACGTATGTGAGTCATTAACACTGTTAGACTCTTTCCAACTCTGAACTCCTGCAGATTGCTGATGCGGTCATCTTCCAAAGACCTTTCACTTTTTTCTCCCGAAAAAATATATGTGAGTAAAATTCATTTAACCCTTGAATTACTTTCTTGGCACTACACAGTTCATCTACTTGGTTTCTTCAATGTTGAAACTTGGTATATATGCAGTCGTGTATTTCAATCCAAATTCTCTTGAAATCGAGTGTTGATTGCTTCATATATGAAAGAGATTGATTTCTTGATTTGTTGTCTTATTCATAAGATTTTCAAAAATTTTCTTACCTTATTAAAATAAATCAAAAGTATCTTTAATTTCAATACATTTATCACACACGTAACATTACGATAATATTTTAAAAATTTCTGAATTATGAAAACCTGCACATAGTAATTCTAATTAATTAAATAAATCATATTCCACCAATGTTGCAACATCTCTCACAATATTTCCTGCAATACCTCGTTTATGTACAAAGTTCTATCTTCCACAAATGTCAATCTTTTCTGACACTTACAATTATCCTACTTGAAAACTCGATAATCAAAATACCCACCCAAAAATTAAAATGAAAATATATATATATATATATATATATATATACACTTTTGAAAAAACCCTGAACATTCCTTATATCCCTCTAAACTCTGATACAATTGACTATTGAGGATTGAGGAGTGAAGCCAGACTGCCATTGGCCCACAGCCCATGGTCGGCCACTAGTCTCCACTCTCCTTCCATACCCGAGTCCGCCGACGGCCAGCCCATTTCCCAAGCTTTCTCCACCCAAAATCCCCAAAGATACTTTTATGTGGCTGAGTACCACTAATAAACACTGGCATACTAAATTGATTTATACATGTGATCGTTTTTGGGCCAATAGTAAGTTGACCAAATTATATTATCTCTACTACAAATTTAATGTTCTAATTTTTTTTTAGAAGTTTCAAAATAAAGTTTTTTTTTTTCAAAAATACCTCTCATTTGAAAGAAATAATAAATGTGATACTTTTAATTCTCAACCACTATTTCTAAAGAAAATCTACAGTGCTTTTGTCAGGATGATGCACAACATCATTTAATCCAGTATCATCAGTAAGGCTGCTTATCTTATCTTCCTTTGAGAAATCCATGAAGTCATTATCAATCACAATACTGGAAGATTCTATAACAATGCAAGTTCTCATGTTGTACACATGATAAGCTCATTTGTTTATGGAATACCCAAGAAAAATTTCTTCATTGCTTTCAACACCAAACTTACCTAGCTGCTCATGATCATTCAGATATGGCATGCACGTCCAAACAAATATGAAAATGACTAAGATTGCTTACCTTTTTAGATTTCATATGGAGTTTTTCAAGTACCTGGCCTCAAGTACACACAATTGATGTTGTAACATGCTATGCTAATAGTTTTTGCCCAAAGTTAAGAGGTCAATCTCTTTGAGTTCAACATGA
>JAGSPU010000881.1:0-26289 GCA_019321725.1 Paulownia fortunei
GGTAACTAAATTGAATCTAAATCCTACAAAGAAACAACCAATCAAGAGTTAGATTCACATCAGAACTCATATTGGAATGTAAAAAATATTACTTACCATATTAGGATCAATCAAATAAAATCAAATTTCGTTTTGTAAAATAATGCCAACAAAATTTTCGACTTAACAGTTTTCAATTTATTTATTTCTCATTTCTTTTTTGGTAATATCAGTGGAGACAATAGTTTACTACCATAAACAACTAACTGTTTCTAAGTTATGTATGATATTGAAGAGACAAATAACAAAAGTCATAATCGGATCAACTTGTTTTTCCTTGCTATAAGCTCGAAGAAAGATTTAGAAATAAGAAAAAAAAGTTTCAATAACTAATTCAAGACAACCAGAAATACAACAGCCTAAATCATTTGAAATTTGATTCTTTTGTGGATTCCAACTCCTAAATCATTTGAAATTTGAGTGAAAAAAATAAAAATAAGGATAAGATATTGATGTGGACTTTGCCAATAGTTCCAACTTCCAAGACCATATAGTGTAGTGAAGTGTGTTAAATTGTTAAACTAATATCATATATAAAACTCAAAATATTTTTTTTCACTAACTCAAGTTTTATGAATTATTCTAAATAACAATTTGTGCCATGTTTATAGCACTAATATTTCAATATGGATTACGTATAATATGTTATAGCAAAACTTTTGTGTGCGATTGAAGACAACAAATTTAAGAAGCATAATTGAAAGGGAAAAATTGTACCATGCACATGGAGAAGGATGTAAGAAAGATATAACAATAGACAATGAAAAACCATCACAGCACAAGGAATTTTCCAACTGAAAGAGTTGTCCAACACCAAAAAAAGGCATCAACTTGTGCATGAAAACATTAAGCACGAGTTTATGGCAACATATGACAACGAAGCTTAAGAGCATTTGAAAAACTTAAGCTCTAAATTTTCCAATGCGTGGAAGTGGCTCAGACATTTGTGAAATATTGCAGCAATAATCTAGATAAAAAAAAAATTCTATGAAAAGTGGTATTGTGAGTAGCTCAATGAATTACTTTACACCTGGTAATGTGAGTAGCTCAATGAATTACTTTACACCACAATTCGAGAATTGTTATGTCTTAGTTGGGGTGTCAACTTTCTAGATTTAGGATATCCAAATTAAAATGAGTAAATAGTTACAATAAATAACGCAATTTTAAAAGATAGCATATTTTTGTTCTTTTAGGGACCAAAAAGTGTTTGTGGTGATAATATAAAGGTAAGATTTTGTATTTTAACATTTTGTACTTATTTGATTTATCCTTTCTTTGGTTTTTGTGAAGTGCTATGGATAGTTTTTAATTTTTATATAGACAATTTTTATCCAAAGACTGCAAGAAGTTGTTTTTACTTAGTTTGGTTATCCATATTTTACAATAATGATATCTACTTGCATCCACCTCTATTGCGGTTTTGACTTCCTTTCATATGTATCCCCATATTTCATACTTTTTGCAAAGGCATACCCTCTACTACTATTTAATAAAAAATTCTAAATTTTTTTATTAAAAGACTGAAACACCACTAACCCACTAAAAAGGAGAATTGATAACTGTTATAAATGATAATATGTGAATTTTATTTATCAAAATGAAACAATTAAAAGAACAATGATTTTGCTAATTGCGTGAGAATAAGCGTTATAAGAAATATCTCAAGCATAAATCTTTTGTTCAAAAAAATTGTTAATTCTTAAATCTTTAAATAGTAAAATTATATATTTTGTCCTCATAATCATAAGGAATTAATCGTCCATGAAACGCAATTGATTTTTTTCTTTTTAATTTTTATTTCATATTTTCAAGTAAAATATATCCTATGCAACTGAAAGATGAGGTACAACGATTGATATTAAAATTAAATCACAACTGACATGTGTATTTATTTAAATACCAAATTACGTTCAATAAGTTATATATACCCTTTCGTATTGAATGATTTTCTTTCATTGATGTAACTAATTATGTACTTTCTTGTTTTACTCTTCCATTCCTCTATCTTGAGTTTTACATCCCTATACCCTTTGATTTAAAGTATTCACTTGAGAATTTTATACTTGATATAAGTTATGATTGGGATTTGAGAATCATCCTTGAAAATACATTGACAAATTGATCTTTCATGAACAAAATTCAATTGTTGGTTGTGAATCAGTATATCATTAGAACAATATTTGTTATATAAATGAAATATTAGCTTGATAACTTAGCAGAAGATTTTTAGGATAATTTTCTTCTCTTCTCTTTTCTCCCTTTTCATTTAAGTGCTCCTACAAACAAACTACTGGAGTATTTGTAAAAATTTCTACTTTTAGAAAAGCGTTTATTTTTGGAGAAAGTGGAAAATTTATTAATAAATAAAAATTGGGAATGTTCTCAAAGTATTGCAAAAAAATAGGAATAAGTTAAAAAATAGTGTTTTGCTAATAAGTTATAATAGTATATCCAAATTGCTTGTGTGTAGAAGTCTAAATTGCCATCCAATTTTGAAATAGTGATTTAGAGTTGTGGTTTGTTCAAATAATCAAATCTAAATTATTTGTATATATTAGATACATAAAAATAATAAAGACAATATATACATATAATAATTCATGTATGTAAGTAAATAATCAATTTAATAACAAATTAGTTACAATAAATCACTAATTAGGTATAGTAAAATATAAGAATCAATTGTAGTATCAAATTAAAAATAAACATTTGTACACTTACACGTGTATATACTCATTTTATAGAGTTGTGTATATGATGAAACATATTTTTTTTATACACGAAAAAAACAAACAAACATATTTTTATAATTATACATGAATATGTATATTTAAATGTACAATGTTACATAAATAAATATATGGTTGTTTTTAATATATAATATTTTGCATATTTGGTACACCTATATGAATAAGTATGTTTTCCATTTTACTTGGTATCCAATATTTGTTAGTATGTTTGTGTATATAAACAAATATATCTGTATAATTGTACATGTATATGTATATGTATATTTATATATAAAAGTATTATATAAACAAATATATGGTTGTTTATATATAAATGTAATTTTCATATTTGATATACCTACAAAATAAATATACTTTCCATTTTATTGTGTATAATAATATTTGTTGATGTATCTATGTATATAAACGAACATGTGTATAATACATGTATATTTATATACATATATATATATATATATCAATATATTTTCCATATTTGGTATACATATTTGCTTGGATAATGAATAAAGCAGAGGAATTTTTGGTGTAAGGGAATTTTCGAAAATGTTTGAGGACAAAAATGTCAAAAAGAACTTCAACATATTTACAAAAATTCAGTTATAGTTACTTGCCTTAGCTTTTAATGAGTTTAATGATCACAAGTAGAAGCTGATGTGCCAAACACTTAAATGGTGCCTTTTTCAGCTAATAGCAGAAAAGCACTTAATTTTTTTTTCCGAACACTTTCTAAAATTCCTTTCTGTAGGCTTTAACTTGGTGATAAATCAACAACCTTCAATAGCATCAGAGTATATCACAAGACTACACATAATAAAGTCATAATAATCCCATCAAGAACCCCCTCAATCTTCACGACTACAAAAGATCCATTCAAAAATCAAATCTACTACTATCAGTATTCTCCTTAATTTTGTTGGGTGTTTCAACACCAATATCTTAATCAAAAAATAAATTAGAGTCTGGATACCATAATACCAAAATAACAAGAAAATAGAAGCTATCAAGTTCAATAATGAACCAAAACAAAACAAAAGGAACTCTGAAATTTTCAGCAAGAAACTCAACGATTTAATACACCAAAACTGACTTATATATCAAGTTAGTTGGGAGGAATTACTTGCAGTGCTTCAGCACTTTCTCTCTTACAACAGCAGCTGTATATATAATAGAAAACATTTGAAAACATTTGTTCCCATTATCACTCAAAATTAAGACTACTTTCAGATTTAAGATTTCTATAGCAAAATCACAAAAATAGACATGAAGATGAAATGACAAAAACACCCTTATTGGGTTTAAATATTCAACATCCTCCCTTATATCCAATTTCCAAAAGTTCTCTTCCCAAGCATAACTCTTCAATTTTTCAAAAATTTCATGTTTCAATGGCTTTGTAAAAATATTCAGCAATTTGATCATATGACTTACAGTGTGCAAGATCTACCTCTTTCCTGTATGCATGCTCCCAAATAATGAGTGTCTATAGGCTTACTTCTGGATTCTTAGCTAATTCTTTGCGGATTTATTGTCAACAAAAAATTCTGTTGGACCATCTTGAGGAAAACCAAAGTAATTATGCAAGTTTCTTAACCAATTATCATGGCAAACTGTAGAATTTGTTGCTAAATACTCAACTTCATACATCGTTGCAATGGCTTGTCTTTGACGACCAAGTAAATGCTGCATCTCCAACAACAAAACAATAACCAATTGTGCTCTTTCTCTCATCCAAGTCTCTTCCCCAATCACTATCTGAGTAGCCAGCAAGTTTCAAATCATGACTTGAGGAATAAAATAAACTATCATTAAATGTACCTTCAATATAGCGAAGAATCCTCTTTTGAGCATTTAAGTGAGATTGATTCGTACTTCCATATAACGACTAATTAGCCCAATTCCATAAAAAATTGCCAAGTCTAGTGCAAGTGAGATAACAAAGGCTACCAACTAATCTTTTGAAATATGTTAGATCAACAATAACATCATTAGAACACTTTCTCAATTCTAGTCCACTCTAAGTAGGTGTATTTACCAGATTGCATGCTTCCATGTGAAACTTCTTCAAATTTGTTTAGCTTAAGAGCTTTGGTAAATAAAAATTCCATCTTGGTTTTGCACTACTTCAGTACCAAGAAAATGTGCCATCAAACCAATATCGGTCATCTCAAAGTCTATGATCATACTCTTCTAAAATTGATCAAACATTACTTCATTGTTCCTTGTATACATTAAATCATCAACATAAAGACATACAAGTAATATATTATCTGATGCATTTGTCTTCAAGTATAATACATGCTCATAAGGACACATCATAAATCCATTATCAAGAAAATATTTTGTCAATTCTAGAATTCTAGGCGTGTGATGATTGCTTAAGACCCTATAATGCTTTCTTCAGTCTTTAAACTTTGTTGTCATATCCTTGCTTTACATAACCTTCCAATTGTTCAACATAAATTTCCTCTTCAAGAAAGCCATTCAAAAATATTAACTTCACGTTAAGTTGATAAATTTCCCATTTGCATGGGGCAACTAAAGAGATCAACAATCTAATAGTTTCTAAATCAGCAATTGGAGCAAATACTACACTATAATCAATTCTTGCCTTTTGCTTACACCCTTTAACTACTAACATCGCCTTATATTTTCCAACCTCTTCATTAGCATTCTTCTTGGTTTTATGCACCCATTTCACACCAATCGCTTTGCGACCTTAAAATAGCTTTGTCAATGCCCAGGTATCATTTTTCTCAGTAGCTTTGATTTCTTCATCCATTGCATTCCTCTATTTCTTTTGTTGCACAGCTACTTCATAACACAAAAGATCACATTCAACATAAAAGAAAAATAATTTCAAGTTGTTTCTTCTTCTGTTGCTTCATAAATATCTCTCAAACTTCCAACCTTTCTTGATCCTTCATCTGAACTAGAATCTGAAGAAGATGATGGAGATTATGATTTTTTTCAGCATCTATTATTTACTCTAGTTTCTCTTCAAAACAAGTCCTGCATCCTGTGTAGTTTTCTTTTCTTTCCAGTTCAACATTTTTTATTCATCAAAACTAACATCTCTGGTCATGATAACTTTGTCTATAATAGGGTTATATAGCTTATAACCTATTGTTTGATCACCATATCCGAGAAAAATATATTTTTCACCTTTTTTGTCTAACTTTATTCTTCTAACTTCATAATTTTGGCATATACAATATAGCCAAAGACTCTCAAGTGAGCAACACTAGGATTAAATGAACTCCAATCATCTTCTAGTGTCTTGTACCGAACACTTTTAGTGGGACAACGATTCAATAAATATATGACACATGCTACAGCTTCAACCCAAAATCTTATAGGCAACTTTTTTCCCTTTAACATGCTCCTAGCCAATCTAAAATCATTTTATCCTTTCTTTTCGCAACTTAAGTTAACTATGGCATGTGGGAAGGTGTCACTTAATGAACAATTGCATGTTCTTTGCAATAATTCTAAAAAATTTAGAATTTTACTCACCACCTTGATCGAATCTCAAAACTTTAATATGAAAGCCATTTTGTTTCTCTACAAATATCTTAAATTCTTTGAAGATTTCAAACACATCAGATTATTTTTTTTATAAACCCGAGTCTTTCTTGTAAAATCATCAATAAAGGTAAGAAAGTATTGATTCTTTCAATTCGACATTAGCTTCATGGGACCACAAACATGAGTGTGTACAATCTCTAGCAGATGTGATGCTTGCCATCTCATTTCCTTTGAGAAACTTGGTTTGTAATGTTTGCCCAGAACACGTCCTTTACAAATCTCTTTTGAATGATCAATATAGGGCATCCTTCTCACCATATTGTCTGTAGATTGGAGCTTCAAACCACCAAAATTTAGATGTCCTAATCGTAGGTGCCATAACCAAGACTCATCTTTAAAAACTAATTTCAAGAACTTCATCGTATCATGCTGAATATTAAGTGAAAACATTATACTTTTTGGACATCCTCACATGAGTTATCAAATTATCACGTGCATCTTTAATTGCAAATAAAATTTCTTCATACTAATGTCATATCCCTTCTCCAGAAGTTGGCCAAGGCTTATAATATTACTTTTCATTGCAGGAACATAATAAACATTAGAAATACAATCATGATTTTCATTCTTGAGCTTAATTAAGATTTTACCTTTACCTTTCACAGCAACTTTGGAGTAGCCGAAGGTAACATTTCCTTGTGCAGCTTCATCAAGTTCCACAAACATCTCTTTTTTTCCACACATATGATTGCTAGCTCCAGTGTGAAAATGCCATGTGTTCTCTTGCTTTCCTTCAAGGCCATTATAAGCAAATAGTAAATTCGGTCCAGTCTATTTATCTTCTACTACAGCATAATTCACTTTCTCATTTCACCACTCTATTTTTCTTGGCATTGATAACTATAGTGTCCAAACCTGTGGCAACTATAGCATCCAATATTCTTTTATCATAACCTTAAGAGTTTGGGAATTGATTATTACGACTCCTCATTTATCCTCTTTGACGTAGCCTTTCCGTGTTAAAATTTTGAGTTCTTCTATCACTATTATATTATTTCTTCCTCCTCGTCCTTGAAAACCATGACTGCATCCTCCTCTACCTAGATATCCTCGACTTCGATCTCGACCATGGTTGCTAAAACTCCTTCCACCTCATGATGTCCCAACTTCAGATTTTTTATCATCTTTAATAGAGAGCTTCACTTTTAGAGCTTGCTCAAGCGAGATGGTGACCTTTTTCTTCATGCGCTGTTCATGCACTTCAATGGTACTCAACAATTGATCAACTACCATCATATTAAGATCCTTTGACCCCGCTATAGCTGCCATAACATGCTTGAATTTTGTGGTTAAAGATGTTAAAATCTTTTCAATTACTCGAACATCATCAATCTACTCTCTATTTCTTACTCATTTGATTTACAATGGCCCTAAGTTCTTGTAAAATATTCAAAGATTGATTCAGATTCATTCATACTCAATCCTTCAAATTCACCTCACAAAACTTTAAGTCAAACTCTAGTCGCTTTTGTCTACTCCATTGTAAGAATTTTTTAGAAGTTCCCAAGCCTTCTTTGAAGTCGTCGCTGCAATAATTTTCTCAAAAGTTGTCTCATCTATTCCTTGATAAATATTGAATAAATCCTTTTTATTTCTTTGTCAATCTGTCCTCATTTCTTGTGAAATAAGTTCATTATAACCTTCTTCAACTATATCCCACAAATCTTGTGATTGCAACAATACTTTCATTTGAATGCTCCAATTCCCATAATTATTTTCTCCAATATGGAAATTTGGGACTAAATAAAGTTAATTGTAGAAGCCATTAATATTCCAAAATAGCAGCAACAAAAAAGGTCCCAATTCTATTCGCAAGGCAACCCCCATAACCTTTCTTCGATCGAAGTCCCTCAGTAGAATCAAGCTCTGGTGTCAATTTTTTATTGGTTGTTTCAACACTAATAACTCAACCAAATAACAAATTAGAAGCTGGATATCACAATACCAAAGCAACAAGAAAAAGAGATGCTATCAAGCACGATAATCAACCCAAAACAGAATAAAAGAACTCTGAAATTTTCAGCAAGAAACTCAAACATTTAATACACCAAAATTCACTTATATATCAAATAAGTTGGGAGGAATTACCACTTGTGCTCTAGCACTTTCTCTCTTACAACAGCAACTTATATTCTCCTCTCTTCATCTCTCATTTTAAGTGTTTTCCACTATATACAGCTGCCCAGTTTCAGCAGCTTGCACAAATTATTTAGCAAAAAAATGAACCGACTCAATCTAATTTTTGTTCTCAATAGCAGTCAAAATTATGACTACTTCAGATTTAAGATTTCTACGGTAAAATGACAAAAATAGACATAAAGATGAAATGACAAAATACCCATATTTGTTTAAATATTCAACATCCCAATCATTAACAAATTGCTGCTTTTACTAGAACCATTATTGTAGACATAATTATTATGATTCCACCGTTAGATAAATATTAGAATTATATTTCTGGCTTCAAAATTTATTGAAAATGCAGTGACGCCTTAGAAAGAAGAATTTTCATTGTTTGGAAAAAAAATTATTTGTATGTCTATAGAGTTGCAACGATGCATTGACATGCTAGCTACAACATTCCTAATCAATATTAATCGCAAAATCCTTAGTGTCGATACTTAATTATTATTTATTGGTATTATTTGTGCAAAATATAAATTGATTTTATTGATTTCTCTAAATATGATAAGTTTAATTTTTTATGATTTTAATGAGAGTTTTAATACAAGACTAACTCTTGTAATTTATTTCCTTATAGGATTAAAATTCTACATAGTTACCATACTTGATAAATTTATTAAAGATAAATTTGTAGAATTTATGAAAATAAATTTTCAAAATATCTCCAAATAAATTTATGTCAATTAGAGTAAATATTTGATCTTGCACTTCCCTTATCCAGATGAATCAAGATTCAAGGAAGTTTCCATATCCAAACTACCGGATTTCCTACTTAGTTTGAAGAATCCGATTCTTGTGATTTAGAGTAGGAATATGAGTCGTAATTGGATTCTATATTTTGTTAAACATAGAAAGATTATGTTAAGGAAAGTCTTTGTGTTAGATCAGGTAACTCTGTACGTATTAGATTAGGAATCTACATATTGAAATATGTGTATTTAAGCACACTCTTTCATTAGTTTATGTTGTGGATTTCATAGAAAACATTTAGAAGAGTGCAATAGATTCCAAGCTCCAGAAGTCAGTGATCGTTGATTAAGAATTGAGCTTCAAAGAATTTTGGAGTTTTCTATTTGTGTTCCAAAAGGTGTTGAAACATCGCCATTAAACAGAAGAAGGAGATGAATCTTCGGGAGAAAACAACAATACCTATTATACATCCTTTAGGAGAAAGATGCGAGTTTTCGGGAGAAGACGCTCTACTATCTGAAGAGGTTCAGAACAATTCAAGAACGACATCAAAATAAAGAAGGAGTCTTTGGTTGTGTTTTATAAGTCCTATTATTGTATTGTGCAATTCCTTGATTGATAGTGAATTGTTTTCTTTCTGGGCATGGTCTCAGGGAGTATAATATTTGATATCCAAAGCTCATTAAAATTATTGTGCATGTGTATTCATGTTCTAACTGATGTTATAACATTAAATTAGAATATCACGAATCTAGTAAAACTGATTGAGTTAATTAAAATGGCAACAGATTCTAACGAGTGGTATTAGAGAAAGCACTATACACACTTACTAAGATCTTGGACTAATCAGTTGTCATTTTTAAGTGCAGCTATGAATATCCTACATGAAAAAGACTCGGTTACACATCTACCATTATTGGATGGGTCCGACTACTCATATTAGAAGGCCAGGATGAGAGCCTTTATCAAGTCTATTGATGAGAAAACATGGCGATCAGTTGTTAATGGATAGACGAACCCTGCCATGGATAATGAGAATAAGGAAATAGTTTCTGAACCAGAATCCTTGTGGACTACTACTGAAGATGAACTTGCAAATAGCAACTCCAAAGCCTTGAATGCTGTCATTGATTCAAACCAATTCAGGCTGATTGCAAGTGTGAAACCGCCAAGGAAGCATGGGACATACTTCAAGTAGCTTATGAAGGAACTACATATATCACACTTTCAAATGTGCAAATGTTACCTTTCTGATTTGAGGATCTCAGAATGGAAGAAAATGAAGCCATTATTAACTTCAACGCCAAGCTTTGTGAAATTGCAAATGAGGCTCATGCCCTAGGTGAAAAGTATGAGGACATAAAGCTAGTGAGGAAGACATTGAGATCTCTGCTTGATAGGTTTGCACACAAAGTTACCGCTATTGAGGAGGCCAAGGATGTTACCAAATAGCGTCTTGCTAAACTGATGGGCTCACTGCAGACTTTCGAGATGAATTTAAAACAAAATAAGAGGCAGAAAGACAAGAGAATTACATTGCAAGCTGAGGTTTAGGAAACCAAAGATGATGTTCAACCTAATGTTCATGATATGACTAATCTATTAGTTCTGCTTACCAAAAAACTTTGGAAAGTTCTTGAAGAAGATGATAAACTAAAAATCTAATGCAGGAAAGAGTTATGATAGTCCTAAAAATAAAAGTGCTTCTAATCATTCTTCTTTTTCTAATGTAGAGAGTATGAAGAGAGTATGAAGGCTATGGACATATCCAATCAGAATGCACAAACACTCTCAAAAAGAAGGGAAGATCACTAAACATAACATGGAATGATGCTGAATTAGAGAACAACCAGGAATAAGACGATGATGTTGTGAGCAATTATGTTACTCTATGTTCTGAACAAGATATAATTGTCATATATTTTTGAAGCCAGTAGTGACACTGCTTTAAAAGTTGAAGAAAAGATTGTTCAAAATATTTAAACTAATGGTGATTCTGGCTGTAATAGTGATGATGATGATGGTGATAAACCAAGTCATGAGGAAATTGAAAAGATGTACAACCAGATGTACCAAAAATAGCTTGAAGTTTGTAAGACTAACAAGTCATTGGAGGAACAGGTTGTTGAGATTTCATGTCAAAAAGTAAAGCTAGAACATGAGTTGGAATATTGCAAACTCCAGATTGCTGAGAAGGATAAGATGCTCAATGACACACTTGTTGAGTTGGAAAATTCACAAACTTCTTTGTTTAGAATGAACACTAGTAAAGCTAAACTTGATGAAATCCTCTCTACTGGATAAGTTGGAGAAAATGTCAAGGTCTTCGTTATACTGGTGAGTGTTCAAATACAAATAAGGATTCAAAATCAAGGATTGAATTTGTGAAAGGAACTGAAGCAAAACCCTCAATCTTTGATTCTGGTAAGAAAAGGGTTTTCCAAAAACTTTAGCCAAAAAGGTTCGTACCAATCTATCATTACTGCTAGATTCCTAGTCATATACGTCCTAAGTGTTTCAAATTGAAAAATGACCTATGGAATGGAAAGCATGTCATAACATCATTTTCTGGAAAGTTTGAACATGGACTAAAATCTACTCCTAAACATACACAAAGATTAAGATCCAATTGAAAAATAATTTTCCACGCAGAATTTGGATTATAAAGTCCGATCTTAGGTGTAATGTTGCAAATATATCGTTGCAAGCAATCTACTTGTGAATCTTGATACTTTGATAGTGGTTGTTCTAGACACATGACTAGTAATAAACTTATCAAACTTTCAAAGTATTGGGAAAGGTTATGTTACTATTGGGGATGGTGTAAATGGATGGATTCTTAGTAAAAGTACACTTGATGTTAAAGGTTTCCTAGGCTAAAGAATGTGTTTGAAGGCCTTAAGGCAAACTTAATTAGTATTAGTCAATTATGTGACCAAAATTTATTTGTTCATTTTACAAAATATTTGTGTGAGGTTTTTTATGATACTAACAATTGTTTTTTGACAGGTAAAAGCTCGTCAGATAATTGTTACTTAATAGAACATTAGATGCCACGTTTGAATATCATACAGGATGAAACTGAGTTTTGGCACTAGAAACTTGGGCACTTCAATTATAAAAGTTTGATAAAACTTGTGAATGCATGTACAGTTTTGGGAGTGCCAAAAATGAGAAAGAAAAATGATGGAATTTATAGCCCTTGCCAATTGGGAAAATAGAAATAGGAATCTTATCTCATGATCTAACATGTAGGTACATCGTAGAACCTCGAACTTTTTCATATGGATCTGATGGGTCCTATGCAGGTTGAAAGCATTGGAGGTAAGAAATACGTGTTTGTTTGTGTAGATGATTTCTCTAGATACACTTGGGTTGATTTTTAGGAGAGAAATCTGAAACATTTTAGGCCTCTAAAAAACTCTGTGAAAGATTGAAAATTGAGAAAAATAGTGAAATAGGTCATTTTGTTAGGATTAAAAGTGATTGTGGGAAAGAATTCAAAAATATTATTTTTGTTAATTATTGTGATAAGCATGGAATTACTTATGAGTTTTTAGCCCCCAAGACTCCTCAACAAAATTGTGTGGTTGAGAGAAAGAATATGACTTTGCAAGAAATGGCACGAGCCATGCTCAATTTCAAGAAATTGGCTCAAAAGTTGTGTTGAAGCTATTAGTCCTGCTTGTTACATCTTTGGCAAAGTTCACTTCAGGCATGGTATGACCCCTTTTGAACTCTAGAAAGGTAAGAAACCAAATCTCAACTATTTTTATATTTTTGCTAAGTGCTCATACTTAACTTAACGATCGTGATTAGTTGGGTTAGTTTGATGCAAAGAGTGATGAGGGAGTGTTTCTAGGATATTCTACTAACAGTAGAGCCTATCGTGTATTGAACATGAGGACTTAAACTATTATGGAATCAACTAATATGGTTATTGATGATTTTCTGATTTTGTAGAATTCTCAAAGGAATGGGAGATAACCAGCTTTACAGAAGAAACTGGTAAAACACTGAGATCTACAGAAACTAAGAAAAATTTAAAAGCATGATGTTCATTCTGATGTTCCACCTAATCCTCCACTTCATGTTTCAACATCGGATGGAACAGACAGTTCTGATGATCAAGATTCACCCAGAAGAGATCCACCTGCAAGAATTCAAAGGAATCACCTTACGGATCAAGTAATCGAGACTCTTTCTGATGGGATGAAAGCAAGATAAAAGCCTAAACTCAATTATAGAGACATTGTAAGGTAAGTATGCTATACATCTTCTATTGAACCAAAACAAGTCAATGAAGCTTTGAAAGATAAATTTTGGGTCAATGCTATACAAGAGGAGTTAGGTCAATTTGTTAGGAATGATGGATAGATTCTAGTTCCTAGGCATAAAGACTCTAATATAATAGATACCAAATGGATCTTTAAGACAAAAACTGATGAGTTTGGAAATATTATAAGGAACAAAGCTTGGTTAGTTGCACATGGTTATAAACAAATTGAGAGAATTGATTTTGATGAAACCTTTGCCCCTGTAGCTAGGTTAGAGTTAGTTAGGTTACTTTTGGATTTGGGCCATTACATGCTTGATGAATTTCAAATTGTACCAAATGGATGCCAAAAGTGTGATACCCGAGCCTCTTACTACTCACATGGCCAGATATGATTCATGCATTACATATTAATTGCGTGCTATTTGCATTGATATGACATCATATAATTCATTTTATTTTATATGGCGTTCTTAATCATTAAACTTAATTTTGAAGCTCTCGCACTGTATTGATTATCGAATCCCCTAACCTAAATGGTTGATTTTGTATTGAGATAAGAAGAAATTTAGGTATCAATATAATGAATAGTCCTAGGTTACACGTGGTAAACTTAGGAGTTCGAAAAGTGTCACCGAAAAGTTTATAGAAAGGGAGTCGGTTCGATCATGAATTTTAATATTATATGTATGTTTAAATCGTACACTTGGGACAACTAGACATACAACACTATAATTTAAATGTTATATAACTAGGTTCATAGGCTTGTAACACTATCGGTGCACAAACTTATCAATCGGGCAATAACCGATAATTTTTCGGGTGAAGAACCTAATGAACGGACATAGGAACTAGCTACGGGAATGAATGGTGATGAAGATAGGTTGAAACCAAATAAGAATATGTGAGACACACAAGATTAGGGCTACAAGATAAGAGAGAAAATCAGATTATACCATTACATGCCACCTCATGCTTAGACTTATCAAGCTAACACCTCAACCTATTCTTCACTCTTAAGCTAACAGCCGTGACTTGAACCTTCTTCTGAACCATTTCAGCTTCTAAATACATGTAAAAAGCTCTCTAAATAGTTCCTAAGTGATTCCAACCGAAAAAGAAGGCAAAACAAGCAAAGGGAAGGAGAAATAACTAAGTTCAAGTAGGAAACTGTGCAAGGTGAGCATAACCTATGGGTTTGGCATGACTTTTAGATTTATTTTGAGGTTTATTGGATTATTAAGCTTTGAATATTATTTATAAATGTGTTAGTATGTTATTAGATAGGCTTTGATGGATAAAGAAAGGGTTTGTGGTTGTAAATATTTGATAGAAAATACTTGTGCTAGAAACTGTCACTTTGCTGTATTTTTGTGTTTTAGACTTCAAAACTGTATGGTATGTTAAATAAAACCTGTAATTATCATCATATACATGTTTATATATGAGTTAAGAGTATTGTAATGAATTTTAATCGGTTAGAAATTGAAATAGAGAATGATATTGGAGAAACACTCAAACTGCCAAAGTAGCAAAATCTGTTTTGGTGTGCTGTGAAGGAGACTGAATTAGGGGAGCTAAATCCATTAGTTTAGGCAAGAATATAACCTTTTTGTCTCTGTGTATATGTTATATAAGTGTGGTAAAAATTTGGGAGAGATTGAATATACGTAAAGGTGCCAAAACCATTAATGTTGTGAAGTGTGCAAAACTGTCACGGTAGGAAAACAATCTGTTTCAGTATGTTGTGAAGAGAGCTGAACTTGGGAGATATATCCATGAGTTTTATCAATTCTATGATATGGTTACATTTATATACATGTTATCTAAGTGTGGTAAATATTTGGGAGTGATTGGATATGTTTAAGGATGTCAAAATTATCATGCAACTAAATTGGACAACAAGTAAATATGAAAATGTGAATTTGTCCCATTTGATAATTTAACATATTTCAACCTAGACATATTGCTATTGAGTGTTAACAATTAGGTACATGATATTAGAGTTATAATACTTCAATTATATGATGTTTAATGTATCTAAGATAAGAAATTAAGGTATTGGAGGGACTAGATTGGGTTCTAGTTTGTAAAACCTAGATAGCTTGGTGTTTAAGGTCTTAGTATGATATTTTATACTTTCAACTTGCCAAATTAGGAATGGTGCTTGATGTTGGTAATATTATAGGCTATTTTACATCTAAGATTGGAGGGGAACAATAAAAAATCTAGACTAAGCCACCAACTAAGTGAAAGGTAAGTAAATATTCATTTGCAACTACAATGCATAGACATAGTAGATGTGTGAATTATATGTAATATCATAAATCATATGTGCATAGTAGAGGGCTCTCCATTGAGCATACATACATGGGCATTGTCATTGACACGTGCATGCATCATATACGAGCATTGTGATAAATCTTGTATTGTACGGCATGATTCTGAGAAAGGAAAATATTTTGCTGACCACTACTACTGCACCGAAGCATGCATGGTTTTATGCATGGATTTACAGGTTCGTGTGCATGGATTTGCATGCGTATGAGTATGCATGGATTTGCATGCTTATATGATTATTGGTCATTGGATTATGGCAGTGTACAGAACTCTTTTTCGGTACATGGGATAGTAGCGTTGGTCAGGGGCCCAAGAAAGAAATGATTTTGAGAAAAATATTTTGATGCATAAAATTGCATTGTGGGCATAGCATTTTGAGATGCATGACTTGATATTGTGGATTATTCTTTGACATGTATAATCATTACTTGTTGAGCGTTAGTTCATATAGTTTATACATTGTAGGTGAGTACGGCGATGCTTGAAGCATCTTTTACTGGGTGGACGGCTGTTGGAGCTCCTGCAAGTGTCTGAGAGAGTGTGTACATGGATGACAACCTGTTGGGCTATTTTGTTGGCTTGTTATATTTTGAGTCTGTTGTATTATATTTTTAGACTGGTTCTATATTTCGCTTTTAAAACTTTGCTATAAATAAGTATGTAAATATTGTGGTCGTTGTGGGTGTTGTGCTTTTATATAAATACTGATCCTGCTATATACATGACATGCGTGAGAAAGTATTTTAAATAGGGTTGTGCATGTAAGAAGTGATTTATCTTTTCCTAAAATATTCCATGCATACACACAGGTTCTATCATGTCAAATTATACTAGATATCTAGTTGTTGAGTAGTGGGTGTTACAAAAAGTACCTTCTTGAATGGGTTTTTGAATGAAGAGGCCTTTGTTGAACAACTTAAGGGTTTTGAGGATCATCATCATCCTAACCATGTTTATAAATTGAAAAAGGCCTTCTATGGATTGAAACAAGCTCTTAAAGCTTAGTATGAACATTTAACAAACTTTCTAGTCAATAAAGGCTATAAGAGAAGGAGAGCTGATAAAATAATGCTCATCAAATATTCGAACACCTGTTTGATCATTGCATAGATTTATGTGGATAAAATAGTTTTTAGGTCAACCTCTAGAGATAAAATTAATGAGTTTTTTGAACAAATATCTAGGGAGTTTGATATGAGTATTGTTGGTGAGTTAAATTACTTTCTAGGGTTACAAATTAAACAACTTGATGATGGCATCTTAATCTCGCAGAGTAAATTTACAAGTAACCTAGTTAAGAAATTTGGCTTAGACAACTCCAAACATACTAAAACTCTTATGGGCACAAATGACAGGATGTCCAAAGTTGATGTTGGAATATCAGTTGAAACATCACTTTACAGAAGCATGATTGGAAGTCTTTTATATCTTACTACTTGTAGACCTGATATTTGCTACAATGTTGGTGTGTGTGCCACGTATCAATCTGATCTAAAGGAGTCACATCTGAAAGCCATCAAATAGATTATTAGATATGTGATTGCTACTCTTGATTATAGTATTTGGTACTCCAAAGATACTAATGCAAACCTTGCAGGCTACAGTGATGCAGATTAGGCAGGAAAGGCTGATGATCACAAGAGCACATCAGGTGGTTGTTTTTTTCTTGGTAATAATCTCATATCATGGTTTAGCAAAAAAAAAAATTGTGTGTCCTTATCAATTGTTGAGTCTGAGTACATTGTTTGTGGGAATTATTGTTCACAACTCCTATGGATGAAGCAAATGCTTGTTAATTATAGAATTGTAAAAGAGTCAATATGTATGTTTTGTGACAATAAGAGTGTGATAAATATTTCCAAAAATCCAGTTCAACACTCTAGGACAAAATACATTGACATACATCATCGTTTTATTAGAGAGTTGGTTGAAAGTGCAACTATGATAATAGAATATATTATAACTAATAACCAACTTGTTGATATCTTTACCAAGCCATTGATGCTCAGAGGTTCATTGCATTGAGAAAGTCCTTGGATGTTTGTGTTATATAATACATGTTCAAGCCCAATGTTGGAACATTATGAAGCATAGAGTATTATCAATTTGTGTTCCAACAGAGTGTTGACATGATAGAAGCTAGGTTAGGACTTTTTCTAGAAATTTCATGCATATCATACTAGGATTTGCATTAGGCATATTGCACTGTGAGTCTAAAAGAAATTGATTTTGAAAAGTCCAATTCTGGAATCTCAATTTGGAATAACAGCTTTGTCTGTTTTGATATTGAACTTGTATATTTGCCAAAGATGTTCCATGATAATGTTTAAACTTTATATTTAACATGAGAACTAGGAGGCCTTTAATAGAAAAAGTTACCTAACTCAATGGAGTGAAAGCTACTCATGAGTAATCTGAGCCTAGGTATCACAAATATCTAGAGGACGATCTACTATGAGAAAAAGATATCATTGAGTTAGAGTGAAAGCTACTAAATGGCTAAATTCATATTCTCACCATATATTCAAACACTGATAGAACATTGTTTTTTACTTAATGAGATTCAATTTCTGATCTTATTAAAAAATGTTAATTTCTAGCATAAAAAATAAAAAATTATGGAATAAAAAATATACATTTATTCTTCAGTCCAATAGCAAAATAGATTTTAGTTTGAATTTATTTATTGATGTTTTGGAATTAGGAATTATGAAATCTAAAAATGGCATGTTTAGATTTTATTTAATTCAGATTGTGTGTGATTTACAATCCAGCATTTAAGCATGATTTTAGAGATTTTTATTTTTCCTTTTTACATCAATTTCCCTAAATAAGTGTGGAAGTACAGGGAAGAAATCGTGTTAGAATAGAATTCTGTTATCACTATTTTGAATTCTAAAATCTCTTAATAATTAGAAGATGTGGGTTAGTGGTCTGTGAACTCCAAAGGTCATTAGACTGGATTGGAGGGAATTTTATTTGGACACGTCACTTAGGCTGGAAAAATTAGGGCTTCACTATAAAAGGGAATTTTTACCCCCATGTTCCAGCATCAAACCCTAATTTTCACTGCAGTAAAATTTTTTTTTCTTCCTCCATACTTTTTTTCATTGTTTTCTTGTGTTTCTATGCAAACTTCTCTTCTAGAATCACAGGATGTCAGAATCTCAAGACGAAACACTTGCACAATTGAAGAAAAAGGTTCTTTCTAAGAAGAGGAAAGAAAAAGGCAAACCCCCTGGTGGTCAGGTGCTACAACTTTAAGGTTACAAACCAAATCCAAGTTATGTCAAGTAATAAAGTTTTCAGGAGTCCGAGGTCGATCCATAGGAAAGTTGTTTGAAGTTTTCAAAATTATATTTCTTAAATGATGGACTTTATGTGGTTAAGAATATAAAATAAAATTTATGCTATAACTAAGAAATCAAAGTAATAAAAGTACTGAGAATTAGGGATCCGCTCTTGAGTTTTGGATAGATGAACGATTATTTATTCTGTTTTCTCTTTTAAATGCCACAATTAGAATCAATACATAATGAAGGTTCCAATGCGAAGATGTTATCAAATAGCTCATGCATTAAGGTAATCATGATATTGTCTTACTGTTTGCAAATTATCTCTTAAAGCCATTAGGATCAAGAATTTATGTACACCTTTATCTACAATAAATCAAAATTTCACATTAGCAGTTAGTAGAGTAGAATAGTATAATAAGCTAAATGAACCTAAGTATTTGTTGTACCATTGGAGATACATAAATCAAGAATCACCACAAAATAAGAAAGGTTTTAACGCCGACACTTATTTATGATATCAAGTATTTATACACACATTTGTCTACAACAAATCAAGGTTTCACATTAGCAGTCAGTAGGGTAGAACCATACAATAAGTTAAATAAACCTAATTATTTGTTGTTCCATTGGAGATACATAAATCAAGAATCATCACAAAATAAGGAGGGTTTCAATCAAAAATTAAAATAATAATACAACACACTTGAATATTATGCACCTTTATAACCATTCATCTTCCTCTATCAAGAGGTTCACTCTCTCTCCTCAACTAAATGAAATTTAGAAAGACATAATGAAAGTATAAAAGACTAAAAATAGAAGAAAAACTAGAGAATACATTTCTATTACTACTAGAAAATTTAGCCTAAAGAAAGGCAACAATGAAACTTTCTTTCCCCATCTATGGGTTTTTTATGTGTCTTGAATGTCATCCAAGAGCCCCTATTTATAGCAGAAGAGTCCCTAAATTGACATCTCCAAATTAACTCAAGTGTGCTCTAAATTAACATGTCCTTTTTAGATCCGAATTGTGTCACACATTTGTCTCTATCTAATTAGCTGAATGTGAAAAAGTGATCAACAAGAAATTGTAGATTTGTTGTTAGCTTCATTTTTCAACTTGAATCACCTAATTCCAACTATTAGGGAGAAAGTTATGCTTGATTTAAGGATATGTGTGAGCATAGATAGATCCTTTCTAATACACACATTTGGACGAATTTTCTACTATAATCAAAGGTGAATTGGATTAATCTTCCAATAATAAAGTTGTAGTTTTATCTCTTAGCTTTCATATGAGGTAAGAATCAGGTCCATAAGCTTTTGAGTATAGAGTTATACCCAAGATACAAAAACTTCTGGAAATATGCTTATTTTGAATTGAATGCAAGTCCAACAATCACTTGGAAAGTCCAAGTGATTTATTGCATATATTTTGATCTACACATGATGGACGTAGGCAAAAAAAATAGTCCTTTTCTTCTAATTGTGATGTTTCTTTGATTCAATGAAATATTATCTCCCAAGTTGCTCCCAAAATGTGTTATCTTCTTCGGTTTTATTTTTGATTTCTTTTTGTTCATTGATTCCCTAACATAAAACGTTAATAAAATTAATAAGATAAAGCAAGGAAAATATAAAGAATTTGATAAAAAAATATATCAAAATATGCACTTATCAAATTCCTCCACACTTAACCCTTGTCCTCGAGCAAGCCTAAAACAAACCTAAACTAATCCACTTTCGTAGGAAATCATGATTGTATTTAGCATATAAAACAAGACTTTAAACCCCAAGTGGTCTATAGAGGACGAGTTATAGTCTCGTGAGGGTTTCTAGTAGTGATACCCACAAACACCTATTAAAACTAACTTCCAACCGTTATTTTCAGGAAGCAACAAATTAATATATAAATGAAATCAAACAAGTATTGAATCTAACCCTTAGTCATTAAAAATTCAATACATTTCCACAATAAACATACTCAAGTGTGTGTGTGATTAGTTAATGTTAATAGTGACGAAACCATGCATGCTTCAAACAAGTGAATTCTCATAAAACCTCACAAAAATCAACACCCAATTTCTAATGGAATAGTTAAACATCATAGACTCTTCCTTTGGTAAAAATCTCCCCTACACCAAAGCACCACATGAAATTAAAATGTATGCAATAAAGGTTGTAATGGGGCCAAGTGATATGGCTAAAAAATAAAAAGATTGGATACAACAAAGGTTTTAAAAAATTTCATGAGATTAGAGACATATAGTTTATCATTGAATTGGACCCCTCTTCATCATTCTTACTGATTTTGCAGCACCCATTTTTAGTTGCAATTCATAATATTTTTAACACTTTATAATTTATTTTTTATTTTTTAGAAAAAAGATGCCCCACACTTATCTTCTATTCCAATCTAAATTTCTTTTGCAAGCTCACTTTGTCAATGGAATGTATCTTAAATTCCAAATTATTTTTAGAACAAAAGGTAGGATAATAGTGCATTTAGGCTAGGTAAGAAGATATGGTTACAAAAAAATACTTATTTATTGAAAGGCTCAAAGTGGCTCACTATGTGGGATATTATCTTGAAACATCACATGGGGAACAAGCTGATTTGACCACGGTGCTAGAAAACCTAATACCTTAATCACTTTTCAAGTGGTGCTCAATCAGTCGTTCACCTCAAAAAATAAAAAAAAAAGTTCTAACACTCAACCCCTTCATGTCGAAAATTCAAGTGATGATTAAAGCGAGGGCCTAAAAACTATCTAATTTGACATGCTTGTCTCCACACCGAATAACATAGTTGTTTGTGCAAAAAGATTTGAGTATAATTATTACAAAAATATATTAACCAAAGAACATCAAAGTCTAAAATAACACTCATCATCAATCAAACTACATTATCCGTATTTAATTTTAATCATTGAAGTTGGAAGAACATCTACAACTAAAAAAAATTAACAATTTACAAACTTTTATTCAAAACTTCCCAAACTTGCCATGTTATGCAAAAAAATAGGGATGCATCTCAAGAGTGTTATAGTTGCTCTTTACTCTGCCACTCTTTTTTATGGTTTCAACGGATAAAAAAAAACACGCTTTATCATTTTTTTAAAAACAAAAACTAAATAAATACACTTTGAACACACAAGATATGATATCAACTATTCCCTCCCCCAACCTAATCGAGACATTGTCCTTAATGTGGAAAATAGATAGGAAAGTAGAGTTTAAAAGATATTACCTAAAATGTGACTTATTGGAAAATAAAGCTGAAACAATATAATATATACACTATTAGTTGAAGTCATTAAGGATAAATTTCACAGGCTTAGAGTCAAATTAATATTATATTTTCGACCATTGTCCTTGTTGGACCAATCCACACGGCACCAATCAACATGAGTCAATACTAGATCAGGTTTTGGCACATATGCTAGAAGTTGATCAATCAATTAGTTAGGTGTTAGATCAGAAATGAGAATTTATTTCGCAGACGATGAAATAAAACCTTTTTCTATAGCAAGATCTACAAAAGATAGCAAACCATCAAAGAAATCATTAACATTAAGAATACATACAGGATTCTAGTGAATATTGAGTTATGCCCAAGAGACAACTTGGAATAAGTTCTCCAGTGTATGAAAACCGCCAGGTAGAGTGATGAATGCATCCATATTGTTTAACATGTTAGGCATTATGTATTGAATATGTGACACTTTTAGCTCATCTCTAATGGTCATACCTGTGATATTCTGTACTATTAAATGTTTTGGGATAACTCCTAAAACTTTGACTCTTTCTACTTAAGCAGACGTAGCAACACTCCCTATTAACCCTAGACTGCCTCCCTTATACACTAAATGAATTTTTCTTTCTTCTAAAGTTCTACCAAGGTTATTGGCTACCCTTATATACTCACCATTTTTCCCTGGATTAGTTCCACAAAAGACACAAATACAGTTGAACTTGTGAGTGGAAAACCCTTCCATTTTTTTTCTTTTTCTTTTTGAAAGTGAGTTATGCTAAAATGGACTAAGTACGGTGCTATTTATTAAGGTATGAATAGGGAATGCATTTATTGCACATCTTTTTCTTTTATGAGAAAGGTTAAAAATAAGGACACAAAATTTGAAAATTTGCTACTTACACGTGAATGTACATGTAGTTGTGACTGCGACTCACAACTTTCTTTGGTTTTATGTCTAGTAATGGTTTAAACACCCTTTATGGGTTGAGGATATGCTTCCCATTTAGTTTTCTTATAAACTTTCAAACAGGGTCTTTTAATGTAAGATTCGCAAGACTATAATACTCATATTCATCCCGAAAGTGATTCCATAAATCAAGAATTACACGACGTACTAATCTATATGAATGCATCTCAAGAGTCAATATATTATTATTTAAAGACTCTTTACTCAGTCTATCAGTAATGAATTGAGTTTTATCTTCTCGATTTTTAGAAATCATTCCTAATAAATGATACTTTGTGTTGCAAGTCCATCGAACACATTTGTGATAAACTTACATTTTTTTGCCCTTCGTTTTTTTGAATATGCATTTTTACCAAAATTAGGTATGTATCTAGTAAACAAGTTTGAAAACTCATTTGAAAACTCACTTGCTACTCTTACCTTTTGCTTCAATTATCTATCGTATGTCCCATAGGATGCCCTTATGTATAAGCATTCTTTTTTAAAATTGCATTTTTAGGAAGAAAATGAAATCGCTTCTTGAGAGTTAGAAAAATATCATCCACTTTGAAAAGAACAAGAAAAGAGAATGAGAAAAAAACTAAAGAAATTTTGTACAGAGATTTTAGTTGTTTGGAAAACTAATAAATCCGACTTCAATAGCCATAAAATATCGCTATCTAACACTTAACCGAAAAAAAAAGAAAAAAAGAAAATAAAGAAGCCTACAAAACAAACAAAGTTAGACAAAATATGTATATATATACACATACTAATCATAACAAGGGTTAGAAAAAAAAATCCTCTTGTGAAAATTGATTCTCTAGAAATGGTTAAGTCTTTGTTCATTTACTTTGAATACATACCATTTCTAGGATTCTCAATGTTAATCACCCTATAAGGATATACCTACTTCACAACAAAAGAACTACTCCATCTACATTTTAATTTTCCAAGAAATAAATGCAATCACAAATTATAAAGAAAAAGCTTTTGACCAACCTCAAATATTTTTTTTGAAATTTTATTATCATAAAATTCTTTGATTCTTGCTTTATGAATTTTAAAATTCTCATATGCATCATTTTAAAATTCTTGAAGTTCATTACTTTGCAATTTGCGCAATTTTGAAGCTTCATCAATGTTGAAGTTAAATATTTTGATTGCCCAATAAGCTTTATGTTCAAGTTCAACAGGTAAATGACTTCCATGAACTATCTTGTAAGTAGACATGCCTAATGATGTTTTAAATGTAATTCTATATGCCTAAAGTGTATCGGTAAGTTTAAGAGACCAATCTTTACGATTTGGATTAACTGTCTTTTCCAAAATTCATTTTATCTCCCTATTTGCAAGTTCAACTTCTCCATTTGTCTGAGGGTGATAAGGGGTTGAAACTTTATATATGATTCCATATTTCCTCATTAAAGTTTCAAAAATTTTGTTAAAAAAATATTTTCCCCCATCACTGATTCCATATGTCATTTGTTTCGAATGGTAATGTTGAGTTCCTAGAGTAAGAGAATCTACTTAATCAGTTGGCATCTTTTTTTGATAAAAGATATTTCAAAGCTGTATAATCACTGAAAACAACAACTGGTGAGCCAATAAGATAAGATCTAAATTTGTCCAATGCAAAAACTACAAGAAGTAGTCTTTTTTAGTTGTTGAATTATTCAATTGAGCAATATTCAAAATTTTACTTGCATAGTAAATGATATATGATTTTTTATATGTTCTTTATCCTAAAACAGTTCCAACAGCATAGTCACTAACACCACACATTATTTCAAAAGGTAAAGTTCAATCTGGAGGCCGTATGATTAGAACATACATAAGCATATTTTTAAGCTTAACAAAAGCATTTTCATAATTTTCAGTTCATTCAAAAGTAGTGTGTTTTTTTAGAAGATTACACAAAGGTTTATATATTATACTAGATTATTTGATAAATCTTCTACAAAAATCAGCATGTCCTAAAAATGATCTTACCTCCTTCACAGATTTTGGTATTGGCACATTGGCAATTGACTCGATTTTAAATTTGTCTACTCCAATACCTTTTGATGAAATAATGTATCCAAGCACAATACTAGTTATTATCATGAAATGAAATTTCTCCCAATTGAGTACAAAGTTCTTTTCTTCACATCTGATCAAAACTTTTTCTAAATTAGACAAGCAAATGTCAAGTGAATTACCAAAAATCGAAAAATCATCCATGAAGGCTTTAGGAAAACTTTCTATCATGTCACTAAAAATACTAAGCAGGCATTTTTGGAATGTAGCTGGTGCATTACATAATTCAAAAGGCATCATTTGATATGCAAAAGTACCAAAAGGACATGTAAAAGTAGTTTTCTCTTGATCTTCAAGTGCAATTGCAATTTGATTATACCTATAATATCCATTTGAGAAGCAGTAAAATTCATGTCCCGCAACTCTTTCTAAGAATTGATCCATGAAAGGTAATAGAAAATGATCTTTGCTAGTAACTGAGTTGAGTTTCCTATAGTCAATGCACATTGGCCAACCAGTAACAGTCCTAGATAGAATTAATTCATCATTTTCATTCTTGACTACAGTAACTCCAAATTTATTTGGTACAACTTGAGTAGGACTTACCCATTTATTATAATAAATAGAATAATGATTCCATTATCTAAGAGTTTTATGACTTCATTTCTCACTACTTCTTTCATATTAGGATTTAGTCTTCATTGCATTTCTTTAGAAGGTTTAGCATTTTCCTCTAGATAGATGTTATGTGTGCAAATGAAAGGACTAATACCTTTAATGTTTGTAATGGTCCATCTTATTATGCATTTTTAGAGTTTCGATCAACTTACCTTCATGGGATGCATCAAGTTTGGAAGAAATTATTACCAGAGAAGTCTCATTCTCACCCAAATAAGAGTATTTCA
>JAGSPU010001248.1:0-26533 GCA_019321725.1 Paulownia fortunei
TGCGTTAAGGTAATCATGATATTATCTTACTGTTTGCAAATTATATCTTAATACCAATACTTGTTTATGGGATCAAGTATTTATGCACATTTTTGTTTACAACAAATCAATGTTTCACATTAGCAGTCAGTGGGGTAGAACTATACAATATGCTAAATGAACTCAAGTATTTGTTATGCTATTCGAGATACATAAATCAAGAATCGCCATAAAATAAAAAAGGTTTTAACGCCAACACTTATTTATGAGATCAAGTATATATGCATACCTTTGTCTACAATAAATCAAGGTTTCACATTAATAGTCGGTGGGATAGAACCATACAGTAAGCTAAATGAACCCAAGTATTTTTTGTGTCATTGGTGATACATAAATCAAGAATCGTTGCTAAACAAGAATGGTTTCAATCAAAAATTAAAATAATAAAACAACACACATGAACATTACGCATCTTATAACCGTTCTTCTTCCTCCATCATGAGCTTCACCCTTTCTCCTCATCTTAAATGAAATTTAGAAAGATATAATGAAAGTAGAAAAGACTAAAAATAGAAGAGAAACTAGAGAATACATTTCTATTACTATTAGGAAACTTACATTACTACTAGAAAACTTAGCCTGATGAAAGATAACAATAACACTTTCTTTCCCCCTATAAGGGTTTTTGTGTGTCTTGAATACTATCCAAAAGCCCCTATAGAGTGCCTAGACTGGCATCTCCAAATTCACTCCAAATGCACTCCAAATTAACTTCAAATGTTATCTAAATTCATATATCTTTTTCAGATCTGAATTTTGTCATCCATTTTTCTCTATACAATCAGCTGATTTTGGAAAAGTGATTAATATAAAAGTTGTATATTTTTTTTTAACTTCATTTTTCAACTTGAATCACCTAATTCTAACCAGTAGGGATAAAGTTATGGTTGATTTAAAAAGATGTATTAACATAGATAGATTCCTTCTAATGCTCTCATTTAGAAGAATTTTATGTTATAATCAAGGTTGAATTGAGCTGAGCTTCCAACAGTAAAGTTGTAGTTCTATCTCTTGGCTTTTAAATAAAATAAGATTCAAATCTATAGAGTATTTAAGCATGGAGTTATGCCTATAATACTACAACTGCACAAGTTTGAAACCATGTTGATTTTGAGTCCAACAATCACTTGCAAAATCCAAGTGATTTTTTGCATATATTTTGATCTGCACATGATGGATTTAGGTAAAAGTGGCCCTTTTCTTCTAATTTTGATACTTCTTTGATCCAATAAAATATTATCTCACAACTTGCTCACAAAACATGTTGTCTTCTTCAATTTTATTTTGGCTCTTTTTTATATCTTTTTGTTCATAGATTCCCTAACACAAAATATTAATAAAACTATAATATTAACAAGAATAAAGCAAGAAAAGTGTAAAGGAATTGATATACAAATATATTAAAATATGCACTTATCAAATTTCATTTTCAACGTTCAAAGAAGTTTTCCCAAAGTTTTTGTCATAAGAGCAAGAAAGTCTAACCCACATCACTATCCTTTGGTTCAATTGTTGATTTTGGGGCTTCTGCTTGAAATGCAACACTTTTTCCCTTATCTCTCATGTTGTGATGCAAGTTTAGTTTAAATGTTTGCAACGCACCCACCAACTCGTCCAATTTCAATTTTCTAACATCATGAGCTTCTTCTATGGTAGTGACCTTATATGAAAACCTTGCTGGTAGTGACCTCAATGTTTTTCGAACAAGCTTGAAATCTGAGTGTTTTTCACTAAATGCTTGGGCTTCATTTGCTATGTCATATAGCTTCACATTAAAATTGGCAATTGGCTTATCATCCTCCACCCCAAGATCTTCAAATCTTAAGAACAAAATTTACAGTTTAGACATTCTGACTGTTGTTATTCCTCTATAAGCAATTTGCAAAATTTCCCAAGCCTCCTATGCGCATTCACAATTTGCAATCAGTTTGAATTGATTAGCATCAACAGAATTGAAGATTTAGTGCCTTAGAATTGTAATTCACAGTTTTCTCCTCCTCAGTCTTCCATCTTTAGCTAAGTACCTTTTCTTTCTTTTCATTTGTTATCATTGGATGTTGCCAGCTTGTTATGACAACATGCCATGTCCATTTATCCAATGATTTTATGAAGGCTCACATTTTTGTGTTCTAGGAATAGTTTGTCCCTTCCAATAGTGAAAGATGTGTAGTTGATGCTCCTTCACGAAGATGATCTATTCTTGCACGTCCAATAGATCAGTTCCCAAAATCTCATTGAGTATATCCGGTGACCAGCTCTTGATGCCAATTGAAAGATCTGCTTAATTTAGTACTATTACCAACTTTAAATTAATTAGTCATGTAAAGATGTTGTAACATATGGAAGTTGTGTTGTAACAATATGCAGAAAGTGTAAATATACTTTAGATACAAAAGTATCCTATATGCACGAGGTCACGCCTTCCAAATAAATAATTCATTGATTTGATTATAATATTAGGATTTATTCATAAAATAAAGACTCTCATTAAATATTGAACACAAGTTACACAATCTTCATGCTCCAAAGCCCTTTTATCCAACATTAGATCAATGCCAAATCCTACTTCAAATCGTGTAGATATGCTGCATATATTTTTCAAGATCTCCAAAGATTCTTGTCTTATCTAAAAGATATCTTTAGTATCTTCATTGTATCAATCTTGATCTTGTAATATATCCTTGAATAATTCTATCCAAAATCTTGCTGATAAATTCCAAAATTATTAATAAAAAATCTGCACAAAATAAATTAAAGCAATCATATAATTAATCTTAAAAACATGCCAGCTTATAAGTGTTGCAATTTGGCAAGTCAACAACTTTCCAAAATTGCAATACGAATCATGTGCATAAATGTTAGGGTTTCCATCAATGCCAATCATGATCCTAACAAATATAGGTATATATTTGAGAGAATCGAGAATGTTGTTTCTTTTTCATTACGGGATCTAGAGATGCTTAATTAGGAGCAACGATATAGTTTGGGGTACACAACGAGTAAGGGAGTTGTATAGTTATGTTAGTTTGGTGATGATTTAATATAAATCTCCTCCCATCTATTCCATTCTTACTTGGTTGCACGCCTCATTTTCTGAAGGAAATATATGAGATTGAGAAAATATACAAGGATGATATTTGAGGAGTCAAATATAAGTGGGGGATAGTAGAAATTGAATCAAATTTTGGACTCATGACCCAATTGGCGTCGATATTTGATTAAACTCTAATCCAATATTTGAGTGGGATTACATTCCTTGTTGGATTAGGACTATCCCTTGCATAAAAAAGGATTAATTATGTGAGATCTCTCTCCTAATGGATATTAAAATGTACATGTAATTCATTTCTTACTCTCTATATCTCTTCTAGAATTTCTCACTACGGATTTTTCCTAAAGCATAACCAAGAACATCATGGATTTGATATGTGTAAACATATGTGTCATTCTGGTAGTAATCTATCTAGACGAGCAACGCGTGCTCGTAATTCGCTCGAAACATGGAGCTCAAAAATATGTTCCTGATTCATCCAAATAAAGACTTGTAAGCAAGTTTAATCCGAAATATGTGAAATAACAACTTTTGTCGAGTATAAGTATATCTATCCTCTATCTATATATTTATGCAGGATATTTTTTCCAACAAATTAGATTTGGTTTTTCGTCTTTTGATTTTGACTAGAATAATATTTTTCTTTTTTCTTTTTTTGCTTGATGAAACCTCTGCGTGGAAAAAATTTCAAGCAATTTTTTAATAGCAAATTACAATGAATACTAACACATTGGTAGTTGTAAGAAAATTAATGGTTCTTTTCAAATCATTTACCCAATTTAGTTTATAGTAAATGTTGATGGTCTTCATGGAAATTTAAATTTGAGAATTATGAAAAAAAATCTAACATATATAAATATATAGAAGAATCTAAGTCTAAGAGCCAAATATGAAAAGAAGAAATGAGATGGGCTAAAATCTAAATTTCTTTTGTGGTGGATCACTTTCATTAAGAAAACTTCCAATTTGTTTCAAATTATTTCAAGGGCCAAAAGCGGTAACCAGCTGATGATTCAAAATGGTTGAGAGGGGAGTCTTCGGTGTTTGAGAAAATGGTTAACCAGCTGAAGTGCTTGCCTTGGCTTAATTGTGGGAACCTGGTGTCCTGCTCCTCTCACTGTCACGAATGTCAAACCTTCATACTCCACCGTCCACCCTCCAACCTATAATATATGTTTTAATTAGGACTAAATTGTGGGAAAATTCTTATTAAGCACCATGATTACTGTACAAGATATATCAACACATTTAGAATAGATAAAACTACATGTAAGCTATCTAAATTTATATAGTTGAAGCTGGTGGAGATGTATGTCTATTTAAAATGTATTATGTTCTCTTTCATAACATTACACATGAAATGGTGAATTGTGCCATGTCACTATAATCTGTTCCTATTATTAATATATCATCTTTATTGGTGTAAAAACACTTGGAGCAGGTAAAATATTTTCTTTAATACATCCATAACAAGTAGGAAGAACTTTAGGTTGCATTTGCATTAAAGGTTTGGGAGCTAAAGATTTCAAATATATAATAATTCTATTATGTTTGTTTTAGTAATTTTAAGTTACAATAAATTTTAAATCATTTAAAATCCCAAACTTTGATTATTTCTTCAAATTGAAATTCATCAATCTAAATGCAAGTTGAAGACTAGCTCAAGTTATAGTCATTGTCCATTTAGAATAGGAAAAGGGCCATAAACCATTAATCCAGTGTTCTAGTACACAAGTGTTGGCCTGTTATTCATCATCGACCAGAACAACAAACTCGACGGAAGTTCATGAAATTTCTTACAGGAGTTACTAACAAACTACTAGATATCGTTTAAAACATTCGGAACCCTATTCATGGCATGTACTAAACTAAGTTTAAATACCTTTTAATGGTTACATAAATTTTGAGGTTTAACTTGAAATAAGTTTAGAAACATTAGATATAAAAAAATTATGAAATGAGAAATATAACAATTATATAAAGGCTAGGTTGAAGAATAAACAAGGTTTTAAATTAAGTTAATGGTACCTGCTTCTTGTAAGTGTACCAAGGAGTCCAATCCTGTTTGATGTTTAATCCCAGCTTTCTTAAAGTGTATCTGGTTGCTGTCACTGGAACTCTACCATCTGTATCTCCACTATTAATTACAAGAAAAATTATTAGTTGAAATATATAAATGGCTTCCAATTAAACATGCATATTTAAATTAATCTAGATAGTTATATAGCATGAAATTGAATACGATTTTATAATCAATCAATCAATTAATTAATTACCTGAAAACCCAAATGCGCTGAGACGTTGCAATAAGTTTTCTGATAATAGGGAGTATGGAGGAAGGTGAATCATTCGGAAACGAGATGTTGTCACTGCATGCATTTATACAAAAATAGGTTAAAAACTAAGAGTTTTTATTATGATCATGTCACTTGTAGAGTACAACAGCTACTGCTCAATTTATTTAAATTATTTTGAGATAAAAGAAAATTAAATTAGGTAATACCTGCAGTGTGTCCACGGATAAGGAATTTTGGTCACATTAGCATGAAGAGCTTGTTGAACATCAGGCCTATTAAAATACACCTCAGTATAATCTTTGGCGCAGGGATCGTACCCGGATAATGGCCTCCTACGCCTTCCATCCTGTAAATTAAAAATAAAAATTAGAATTAATTAGTTAATTGATAATGAACGAATAACAAGAAACTGCGTCAAATTAAATTGAAAATAACACTCACATTATCGGATATAAGTCTTGGAGCAGCACCCTTAACATGTGAGAAGGGTTTGGAAATGGAGGTGAAATTGCTATCTACACATGTAGGAGTGTACAAACTATACATATCTATGATGCTGTACACCTCAAAGTATTTGTCAAGAGCATGGTTGCAATCATCCGTTAAATTTGCATTGCTAAAATTGCATTTGCTCTTTATTTCGTCGTACAATGCATCGGATATAACTGCATGGTCCCATGCGTAGTCTATCAAACCTTTTTGTTCTGTTTCATTGTCCAACACTGCATTCCCTATCTGTATAGTCATTCATGTTTTTTTTTTTTTTTTTATAATTGTTAGAAAAAAATGTATCAAAAAAACACACTATTATTATTATTTATGTTAGTGTTCACTCTTTCTTGAATTTAACTATTTTTTGGCATGAATGGAAAGAGTAATACTTATAACTATTGCATGGTGATTGAGGAAATCGCACCATAATGCCCTTCAAATTAATGTAGTCGTCGTCGGGTGCATTTTTGTTTTCGTCTATGACAACCTCCGCAAGTTGGGGAACATAGTGCCCTAAAATGTTAAATAAATGAATAAATAATCAAATGGCTATGATTAAACATGTATCCAAACTAATTAATTAATAAACACTTTTCTTAAAACATTTAGCAAAAATCTTGTATGTGTTAACCCTATAGCTTCAACTACCTGCATAACTTTCCCCAGCAATGTAAAAGTCATGGGATTTAAACTGTGGAAACCTTCGGAACCAGCCCACCAAAAAGTTATAAGAATCCAGAGCTGATCACATAATTAAGAAGAAGTATGTGAATATATCAAAATAAAAAAATTAAGAAGTATGTGAATATATCAAAATCAACAAATTAAGCAAGAAAATCATGAATTCAATCTTTAATGAGGAGAAAGAAAAACAAAAATTACAATAAACATAATAAGTAAGACCGTACATCATCGGCAAAAGATCAGCAGAAAATTAGTTTCATATCAAGAAGTAAAACAAGAAGGCTACACGCTGATATATAGCATTTCTTCATAATTAATTACCCGTGATAGTGTCACCAAGCTCCTTAATGTCACTAGTTGTGTTTGTGTATGAGAATCCAACGCCAACGGGGGATTCTAAAAATAGTAAGTTGGCCGCTACATGGAAAAATTGAAAACACAATAATACTTGTCAGAATCTTGAAAAATTAATTATATCAACTTAAATTGAGTAATATCAAAGACATAACAAAAACCTAACTATAGAGGAACAGAATTTTGCATAGTAACAAAAAGAGTATTATTAACCCTAAAAGATTAGGTGATTGTAGATATTGGATTGATCATATACATACCTACCTCTGTTCCATGTGTTATTGTTAAACTTGAGCTCTGGTTTCCCCTTCTGCGGAAAGAAAGGTCCCAACTCTTCTGATTGCCCAAAGCCTATTGATGAACATCCTGGACCTGAAATGTACCTTGAGATTACTTATAGATAGTAAATCTAATACATAATTTAGTTACTATTATGGAAGCATTTAATACAAAAATAAGGCTATGTAGCCACAAGACTTTATAAACCACAAATACATACATAATTGTTGAATTATGGATCAGGAATACTCTGTTAGTTTATAGAACTTAATACACAAGATTTTATCTATTAATATGGTCGTAATTTGGACCACACTAAAGGGACATGGTTTTAATAAGCTTGCCCACAACACAATCAATTAATGCAAATATTTTTTTATAGTGTATGTACTTTAAAGAAAAGTACAGAATTGCAGGAATTAATTTTTGGAATAACATTTCTTGGTATAAGAAATAAGAAAGACAGGTAGAATTTCTGATGCATGACGATGCGGATGCAATACATATATAAACATGGGATACCACATTTTTTAAGAAAATCTAGAATAGAAAATAGTGGTATATGTGTGCTTATATAAATATATATATAAACATATATATATGTATACCCCATGTCCAAATATCAATACTCTTGTTAGCAGTATCCATTTTGTTTTTTTTTGTTTTTTTTTTTTTTCAAATTTTCAATACTCTAGAGCAATTCGGGAAGTGCTTGATACTACACAACCATTTTCAGAAGTATTCGTGTATCATAGGAGAAATAATCTCTATACTCCATACTCTATAGTGTGCGCCATAAATATTTGACTATACTCTTTTCTTGGTAATTCTAAATAAGATTCCAATATTACAATAATTATATTTTTATAACAAAAATTTCAAATATTATAAGTTAATAATGTCAATTATGTTAATATAATCCAGGATTGGATTTTAATTCATTTAATAGACTTTTAACTTCATAATATTATTTTATTTTTCATTCATTAGTCTCACACTTTATATGAAAAATGAGAGAATAAAGATACTATTGAACATAGAGAATTCAAATAAATAACCCAAAAACATTTACAATAACCTTCATATCTTTACCTTATTTTTTAAACTTGACACCAATTTTTTATAAAATATCATAAACTACCCTACCATATCCAAATACGAAATCCTCTTGCTAGTCGTATTCATTTTTCTTGAAATTAAGTGAATGTGTGACTCAAAACCGAGTTCATTTCAACAAAACCACTTTCCTGAGTAGGAAAGTGGGTTGGTCAGAATTCACTCATTATTTTCACATTGGGAGAAAAGCTTTCTTAAGTTTAAATTCACTATGATTTTTTTTTTCTTTCAAGACTTTGGTTCAAAAGACTTGTATTCTGTGCCAATGCACATGTTTTGTACAAGCATGACATATGCATACACACATATATATATATATGTATATATATATAAACATGTAATAAAAGTCTAATTAAAAGATTGAAGATGTATGAAAGATTGAAGGGTACCTCCATTAAGCCACAGGAGGAGAGGTTTCTTGTGAGGATTTCTGGTGGCTTCAAAGAACCAATAAAACAGTGCTCTGCCATGAGTTTGGTTAACAGTGACATACCCTGCATACTGTTTGAAACTAACCCGTGGTTGCCCTGGCAGCCGCACCACTCGGTCTGCTTCTTGCTGTGCCGGGATGGTGGTGCTGCTCTGCTGGTTTCTGGCCCCCGCCGCCCCACCGCCGCCGCCAATACCAGCATTACTAACAAAAGAACATGATGAATTAGATAATCATTTAGCACATTATTGTACATCACTCTAGCTTTCTCTATGTGTATGTTGATTAAATATATGTTTGTTTATGATGAAATTATGTATTTGTAGGTTACATGTATATATAGTGATAGAGGAGAGACACACGAAAGATAATAATAATTCCTTAACTAAAAATATTCCCAAGGATCTTGCACACTTTCCATTCCATGCCTTTTTAGAAATCTCTTTTAGAAGTTATATAAATACACACACACACACACACACACACACACATATATATATATATATATTATCTGTATGCATAATATGTGTATATAGATACACACACACATGTAAAATGTGTGTATGCATAGGATCACTTACTATTTTTGAGTTAATTTGATTATTTTTTTCAGTATTGCATTTTAATATGAATTAATAACATAATAAATACTGCAATTCGAAAATTAGTATCATAGATTTGAAAAATTAATAATAATATTAATCAACAAAGGAAAAGGGTTTGCTGGAATTAGTTTTCAGTCAATTGCTTTGCCTTCAAATGTCTGACCTCTTTAATTAGTATTTAATTATTCCTATAATCAATAATTAGATTTTTTGATTATTTGGACCATAATATATCAATCAACATCTCTAGCAACATTTTTCAGATTATGGATTATGGAAGGTACATTATTGTTTTCTGCAAAAGATCTTTTTCTTATGGTACACTATTATTTAGTCAATAATTTTGTATAATAAAATCAAGTAAAAATCATCATTTGATATTCTAACTGCAAATTAAGGATGTGAAATATATATTAACTAATTCTGCAAATAAAATTAAAAGCATTGAATACCATCCAAAGTAATTTTTTTATATCACTCCAAACTTTCTATTATAATTGATATTTTATTTTCTATTACAATATCACTATCAATTGTAATAGAGAATATGACTATTTTTCAATAGAATTGTAAGTCATTAAATTGTACATAATTTTATTTTATTACATACGACTCATTTCATAAAAAATTAAGTATCAAATTCTATTATCCAAATATGGTTATAATCATTAGATTAAATACAATGATATCATCTTTTCTATTTTATGTTAATATCACATACACATAATAATTCATAGACTCATTTAAACAATGACATGAAATCTCACAAATTTTGGATTTTCTACACAAAAGCGAAAAAAAAAAAAAAAGAATAACACAAGATTCTCATCTCATGTAGACTTCTATAATGACAGTCAAACATTTCATTTTCTGTCATTCACACACAAACAAGCACGAAATCTTGAAAAGTCCTTAGCCACAAATTTTATCAAATAGGTTCATAATAAAATTGATTCCAAGCAAGACTCGTGGACATAAGGTAATGTACTATAATATGTATTTTGTCACTTGGGTTTGACAAAGTCTTATTTTGGATTGGGGAAAAGTAATTTTGATTCTCTCTTATGTTATAATTGGTATGTAGGAATGAAGTGTAAATAAAATAGGTATTTTTAAATTTATTTTTAAATATATAATTAGTATAATTTAGTATTAACAATATTAATTTTCAAAAAAATCATCATTCCTAAAAACATGAATTTAGCTATTTTCTTCCTCCTTTATGAATTTAGTCATTCTTAATCAGTGATGAATGAACTTATATTTATCTTTGATAAAATTATCCTTTTAAACTAAATAAAAATATTCGATAAATTTTAGGAATAATAAAAGATCGGGTCCGTTCGGCTAAAATACGACTTCTCAAGATTTTTATGAACTCAAACTCGAACTCATCCCAAACCCGAGAGTCTGTAGGTTGAATCCATTATACATGAATTATAATTTTAAAAATATTAAAAAATATTTTTTAAAATATCACCATAACTTTCAAAATATGAGAAAATAATATTATCAATAAATAACTAATTATTTAAATTATATATACATTGTTTAATTTTTCAAAAATTAAAAATTCCAAATATACTTGTTACTTTTATATATTTTAACCATTTATTAATTTTATATTATTATTTTAATTTATAAGAGTATTTTATTTATATTCTTTTATGAGTATATATAAGATACATATATTTTCTCATATATATCACACAAATACATACATAATAAATAAAAAATATATGCAATATTTAAAGGAATTGGGATCAGATCGGGTTTTGGTCTTAAAACTAAAACCTGAGTTCCAACTAGAGATCTGTTTATGATTTCAAAACCTACTCGAAGCAAGACGAGTTCAGAGTGGTCCGAGTTTTACTCATAGTCATTGTATCCTGATAAAAGAGAACCAACATAAAAAAATATTTTTTTTTCTATATCATCTTCTTCAACTATTTATCCCAATCCAGTCAATGATAAAATAGAATATAAAGTAATTCATTGTGTTTTTTTTTTAATGCAAAAAATATTTATATCAGTGTGAGATTTTGTCTATATAGATATATATTAATACCGACTAAAATAATAATAAACCCACATATGCACAATATATCAAATAATAATTTTATTCTAAAAAATTTCTATCGAATGGTAATTTAATCATCAAAAATAATTTTATTTCAGTCATATTATTCATTTCTATTTGGCAATCATGGGATTAAAATCAATCAAAGAATGATGATTCCATTCCTTTTTCATTCCTTATACATATCAAACATAGAATATATTATATTCATATAATTTATTTTCTATCATCATTCTATTCCTGTCTAATTCCATTATTACATACCAATTGCCCCCATAATCTATTTAGGCCCATTTGGTTTAGATTAGTTTTCACATAAAATTATTTAAGCAATTAATTTTGAACTAATTAATTTAAAAATACTTAGTTTTTCTACTTTTTAGTTATCAAATCAAAGATCAAGTTTTTGGCATATAATCAATAATTTTACTAAAATGATTGTTTAATATGTGTGAATCATCCTTTTTTTTGTTCAATTAATTTATAATCTATTAAAAAAAATATAGAGCAACAATTAAAAACAAAAACTTATCATTCACTTTGGTATTTCACAATTATTATTAATGTCATTGATGGTAAGTTGCATATCGACTGTCATGACTTCAAGTTGCATTCTATATAGGCTTCATAAATCGCATTGCTAAATATCTATAAATATCTGCAATATAGTTTATACCGATTCCTTGTAATTGACCAACGTTTGAAACATTACCAGAACTGGTCATTACGCATCTTTAATCTTGAAAATGAATTACTAGATGCGGAAGAAGTTAATATTGAGGATATTTTTCCACAAATTTTAGAGGTTTAAATTTGGAAAGACAAGAAAACATCATTTTGATCAGCAAAAAAATGTTTTAATTTCTTGTTTCATTGCATTTGAATTTCAAATAATCAGATTTTACAATAATTAATTTTATATTAATTGTTTTTTTATTAAATCAATTAACAAGATTGATGTAAAAATAACGTGTTTTACCACTTTACCCTTTGTACTTAATTTTATTTACTTAATAGGAGAAGATTTGCGCACTTACTATCAAGTCATAACCCGACCTGATATTTGGATATGGATTGACCCGATCAATCACTATTGATTTTGGAATACAATTTTTATACAGGAGTAGGGGATATGTGATGTAATTCCCCATGAGCAACTTTTTGTTTTTGTACATATGACAATTATTTGAAAACTTCTAAAATAAAAGCAAGATCGAGATATGAGATACCAAATAGGATTAAATACATTTTTGTGTTATGATTTTTAAAAAATATCTTGAGCTTTAATTAATATATCTTTGTTTTTTGCCTTGTTCTTCGTTACAATAAAAAGATTGAAATACCCCTCTCTCCATAAGCCTTTCTAAAGGTAATTTCGTTGTTTCAAGGTCCTGTAAGTAAATATTATTTTTTTAAAATTTGAATGTCTTTTTTAATTACATAAATAATAGCACATTTTTGTTTAATGAATTGTGAGGGTAAATTTTGTATGATGTAATTTGTTCTTGTTTTAAATAATATTTTGCCCAAACTCAAAGATTGCACGAAAATATCCGACACTCCTAATAAAGCAATCTATGTCATAGAATGACTTAAAAATCCAAAGATGGGAGTTTTAATGCAGGTATCCTCTTTGTTGATGGGATGGCTCACGTGTAAAATAATAGATTAAATATTTATATTTTAATTTTTATTTATATTTGAAAATTTAATTAAGTGTAATTCTTAAAGTAAATAGCTAAATCAATTGATATTGTAATTAGAATATATTGTCCTGTTCTAATTAGTTAATTAATCAGATTATCCAAATTCTCATATTTCAGTTAAATATTCTAACATGCAACGAAAAGTTAAAATTGACACATTTATTTTTAACGTGCTTCGGATATCAAGTATCGTATATTGACGAGGCCACGCATTGAGAAAAAACAATTCACTTATTAGAAACATTACATAATACAATAATATGATCTAAACAAATAAAGACTCCATTTTATATGGAGTCATTCTCATATCAACCAATCAAGAACTTGTTCTTGCGAAATCCCTACGATTTGAATTCTGAACTATTAAAATTACTTCAATGCTGGAATCCCTTCTAAAGGCAGAACATCTTCTCCCAAATGCTAACTTTTTCTCCTTAAGGATATTGAAGAACGAAGTTGCAATATGATTTGCAACGTACACCACAACTCCTGACAGTCTAGGCAGTCTTGAAATCACAAATAATCAGCTCATACCAGATTCACCTTGGAGATAAAAATTCTGCAGACATTAAACTCTAAAAAATTCTCTGCATCATATACACGAAGGATTGTCTTTTTATATCAATCTATTTGCAAATCTCCTAGATATGTTAAGATATGTTCAATATCTTCTCCTTTCCATGTTGGATTTTTTACCATATTGGAACTCCTTCCATCTTTATCTTCAAGATTCCGTCCTTAATCAGAATTCATTTTCTATCGAGATTCTGCATTTAATTTTGACTTTAATCCCTTTAAGTAAGCTTCCATAAAATCCAATCTAAGCAATTTCCTTAATTATAGTAGTCAAATCCTTTAGGTAAGCTTTCGTAAAATCCAACCCAAGCAATCTCCTTAATTATAGTACACAAATCCTGCAAGGAAACAAATAAAATTAAGTAGGATATTTTCTTTCCTTATTTGTAACATCCTAAATTAAGTAGGAATCTTCCAAATTAGTTTTGACAAAAAATGCCAACTACAATTCATATCCAACCAGGATACTTAACAATGTCCCCGTTTGGTAGTTTTGATCAAAACTTTTAACTTACTTTGGATGTTAAACATATGCAAAGATCAATGTTAAAACATAAATATCTAACAACTATCAACAACAATGAGTTGGAAAATTCAAGCAAATTCTTAATAATCACACTTCTGTGCAGAATACCTAGCTAGATAGCTCGCCTCTTATTTGCATGATCAGAAATCAAGTGCATCAAGATAACTCCTTTGGCTTTTCAAGCAATTCAAAGTATAAGCAATCAAACAAATTATCAAGCTAACATAATCATCAATCATAAAAAAAATAAAAAATCAATCATCAATCATCAATCATCCTATCGTCAATCATTACTCCTCTTCTTGAATAAAAATGGGTAAAGGTCCACAAGAATTAAAATCATAATTGAAATCATCATCAGTGATAACTTTCCCTGACTATTTGGCCTTCAATTGAGCAATGAAAGAAACTATTTGATTTTTCTTAGTAGCCAGGTGCTACATCTACTACCTAAACCTCAGAACTTCCTGTTGAAGAAATAGGAGGAAATTTGCCATAGTCAATGTTTCAACATGATCACATAATATAATTGTAAAATTGCAATATAATCACTCTCCCCCTACATTCATGGTTAGAATTGAGCAATTCACTAAGTAGAGTCCAAATAATCCAAGAACAAAATCAAGAATTATCATATCATAACATTACCAATTGCAAGACATGAATAACAGTGGGATCATCAAACACACATCACAGTCAGCATCATATTATCATCCAAAAATGGCAGTATAACTCCAGTTCATCAAAAAAATTAGTAATTGAGTATCATATTTGGAAACAACAAAATAAACTCCCCATAAGTTTGTGGTCTTAAATAAAAAATACAAAACTAGAATAAGCATGTGCAAATCATTCATAATCAAATCAAATAAAACATCAGAAACCATCAGAAATAAGCAAAACAACATCCACTCCCCCTCAGTCTTGGAATCCTCAGAATGGAGGAATACTCTCTAAACGTGACCTGCGAATAATGTTGCAACATAGACAGAGGGTGAATCACCAACATTGTGTGGCTTTCCTTTACCTTTCCCTTTGAAGTTATCAAAATGGCTTCGCATCATCAAACAAGAAAAGTTCATCAATCTACTGCATGATGGCCTAGAGTGACTAGGTATGTAAAAATCCCACATCACAACTAATGTGATTTACATATAAAGAAACTCTGGATAGATCAACCATCCTTGGTATTCAAAGATGAAAGTCAACAAGAATGGTGTGCAATAGAAAATCATAAAAGACTTCCTCAAGTTGGCTATGGAAGAAAATAAGGTTGATGATTTGTAGCATGAGAGAGTGCTAAAGAAGTCCACTTCCAACTAGGAAGGAAACTACCTCTTTAGGACAAAGTGAACATCTTAAAATAAAAAGATTTTATCCTCTCCTTAGATTTCAATGCATCATTCATGAATGGATGAAACTTTACCAAGTTGGAAGACAAGGGGAGAAGACTAGCTACTACATTGCATTGCCCCGCCTCTTTGAAGATAAAGGCAAAAAGGGGAAAACATAGTCAAAAATGACAAAGCATTAATAGAAGGGGTGAAACTTCCACAAGAAAAGTAATCAGACTTTTCTCTGAAGTTAAATAAAGAGAAAATACATGGAGCAGATTTTCCATGTAGAAAACCCAACATCTATTTATAAAATAGCAGAGCCAGCTGAAGACAGGCTGAAAAACAACACTAAAGACTGCAGTAGTCGTAGCTTATAGTTTTAAATGTAAAACGCTAATGTGATCATTGTAATATTTCATGATTGAATAAAATGAATATCTATTATCATGAAATATATTACTTTATTGTTCTCAAGAGTCTTGCCATCATAAAAAAATGGGAAAATCTTAGGTATAACTTGTACAGATTTTGATGATGAATAGGTTAGTGTAGGTGTTAGGGTAGTGCCTGGCTAGGCAATTAGATTGATCTTTTCTTGAGCTCTTGTATAAACAATTTTATTCACAGTTTAATAATATAATGAAATTTCTTTATCATAATGGTACCATACATAGTTATGGGGTACGATCAAGCATAGGATGGGATTATGGGACATGCCTATATGGCTTTCATTATAAATTAGTTCCAAGTCAAGGGTTTGTTGAGTTAAGACATCAATAATCCCAATAAAACTTGCACATACAATGTATGTTCGAAAGGAGAATGTCTCGTTCCATATAGGTATAGGTGTAGCGATACTAGTGTATTTATGCGGGTGCATAATAGAGAACAAATATACTGAACACCCCGCTTGAAATTCCTAATTGGAAACGCTGATTGACGAATGGGAATTTTTTAGTTACGATAGTGTAAGAATTATTTCTTGAACTCACAGCACCATTCTAACCTTGTGCACAATATGTTTTACTTTAATATATTTTCCCATAGCGTGACAATCACAAAGGGAACATATAAGGTGTAATGTCTTCGTGTATGAAAGATAGTCAGTGGCCAACAAAGGATCCATCATGTATCTAGTTAAATAGATGAATCTCCTATGCTTCCATGGTCCTTGAATCAGATTTTCTTAGCCAAGTTTAGATGATATTAGACGAGTATTTTCTAATATTCATTCAAGAGTCAAAGAAACTAGGAATGCAATTAAAGTTACTAAGTCAATTTGCATTTCCAATAAAATTTATATCCTAGACTTAGTCATGAGATTAGTAGATCGAGGACCATACTTGCGTGATACTTGTAATAGGAAATAGGCTCGCTATTTTCACCTATATCTAGGTACTCATGAAGCATACTAAATGTTTCCCATGATTTGTTGATTTTTGGAATTAATAGATTAGTTCCAAAAGGATTAATTAATTAAAATAATTAATTATTCAATAAAGTCAAAGAGTTGTGAGTACATTGTTAGCTTATTGGTAAACCTGAGGGGTCACACACTAACTTGGATAATTTGATTTCTAGCCTAAGAAGTGATCCAAAGGTTGGATGAATTTAATTAATATAATTAATTAAATTGAGCTTGATTAATTCAAGTATTTAATTAATTTAATTAATTATCTAAATTATTTAATTAGCCTAATTAGATTAGTTAAATGAAGTTGTAACAAATAATAAGATCAATTAATTATAGTGGCCCTTTTAATTCATATAGATGAATTAATTTAATTTATTAGATCAATTAAATTGAACCTAATTAATTGGGTCAAGGTCCATAACGAGTGAACTTGTTGGATGCCCATTAGAAATTTAATGGAAATTTAATTCCTGCAAGAATTCAGGTCAAAGTTTCCTATTCGATGGGAAGACTTACCTTATCAAACACTAGCACTAAAATAAGGCAATAATTCTACGTGATGGAAATACTTACTAAAGAAATAACTCCATGTGATGGAAATATCTAGGTAAGGTTATAATTCTATGTGATGGAAATACTTACCTAAAGGAAGTAATTCCATATGATGGGAACACTTTCTTGTCTAATACTAGTTAAAATAAGGTAGTAAATCTTACCTTGTAAGACAAGGTGTTGGACAAGGAACTAATTTCATATGGTGGAATTATTAAGTGCAATGAAACACATTCATAGAGGATAAATATTGTAGAAAATGTTTAAGCAATTGGGCATTTTTCTTGTAGCAAAAAATCCTCCCTTTTTTATCTTGTTCAAAATTCGACCAAAACCTAACTGAATTTTGATTAATTCTTCTTCAAATAGTTGAATTAAGAGTTAATCAATTACCTTACACAAGTAGTTATGCTATATTCCAAAATACTTTTCTTAGGCACAACCCTTATCCTACAAACATAGAAATAATTGCGAGTGAACATATAAGGTGTGGATATGTTTATAGAAGTGACAGTTGGGACCCTAAGCAAAGCGTTTTAAACATAAGGGGATTTGTGAATTGTTCATGGAGAGATAACAACATGAGTCATTTTAATTCATTGTCATCAACAGAAAACATCAAGTATAAATTCTAATTAATACTTGATCTATTTTAATTTTAGATATAAAAAATTAATAATCGATTAATTACTATGAATTCAAGATGCAATCAATTGCATGTGATGTATGTTTATGTTTTACTAAGAATTTTAAACTCTATTACATTTTATATCCCATGATTATGCGAACCCAACACTAAGTTAGACCCCACCGAACTCTTAATATTTTTTTTTTTGGAATGACCTTTGTAAATGCTACTCTACTAGGCAGTCTCATAGAAGACTTATCTTGAAAATAGAAAAGGATAAAAAAGAGCTAATGATCAAGGAAGCACGGAATGGTTCAAGACCAAGACAAAACAAATATCCAAGACCAAAGTGATAACTTAGAGGGGCTATAGATTTTAGCGGAGTGAGAACAGAGGCTATCAAGTGAGGACAAAAAGTCACCGAAGGATCAATATAGTCAACTGAGTGATGGAGTTGAACAAAGAAGTTAACAAGATTCTAAAAAGAGGCCAAGTCTAAGATAGAGCATTAGACTTAGTAGGGCTAAAGGGTTATAACATAATGAGGGTAGGATATCTTAACAAATCAAGTTACAAGCACCAACCTAGTATTGACAAATGTTATAGTTCAAACCAATTGTATAAATAGGCAACGTGGCAGAAAATATAAGAAAGGACGATAGACTGCAAATAGTGTTAGACTGTGATAGGGCAGTAGTGTGACTAAACATCTTCACTAGCGGAAAAAGAGAGAATTATATCAAACTGGCAGAAAAAGAGAGCTATAAAAAGGGCTAAAGACTGACGGACGAAGACATACATACAGAGAGAAAAAAAAGCATACACAAAGACATACAAATTGCATTACTTACGATCTTTCCTAGAGATATAACGATAAGTCAAGCCAGAAATGCTCTCAGTTATTGCCTAAGAGTCAAAAGTAGTCTAAAAGAATACTCATCAATTTTTTATGCACAGAACTATTTGTTGATAGATATATTTATCCATTGAAACAAGTTGAGCTTTTGGGGTGAACTCAAACTTATGTAGGAAGAGTTCAAAAACAAACTTATGTGAGAAGACTAGGTTGTAGTACCAGTGGAGTTTGGAGAATAAGAGGCTGAGAAGAGATCATTTGCTAGTTCGGCAAAACTAAGTTGTTGTATGAGAAGTGACTTAGTTATGAGTCTTAATTTCTTCTAGTAAATTCCTCCTAGTGAAAAGAATAGAGTAGATGTAGAAGGATTTTCTAATTGTTGTCATTTGCATTCTTGCACTTTATATTTCTACAGTTGCATTATATTTTTATCTCTATTTACAGCATTGCACAACATACAAATAGGCGCCAGATATTTGTTTTGTATTTGATTATATTTCCACTTCATTATTTTTCAGTCTCAAGAACTCAAGTATTCCACTAAGAAACTACTATACCTACTTAATTAGGCAACCAAACTTTTAAACAAAAATAGAGTACAAGTTCCTTATGTGATTTTTGTTTTGAAAGGATAAAAAGTTTTGCAAGGTCTATTCATCCCCTAGACCCTTTCATGCTACTTGGTACCAACAATCCCTAAGATCAATTCTCTATGTTACACAACAATCAACAATTTACCAATGGCTAAAAAAAGGTCGACTAAGACTGAGAGGGATGTCTTAGTTTTCTTCCATGTCTAGTACCACTGACACATCCTCAATAACTCCTTGAGGGTAGGTAAGAGATCTATCCACCAATTGCAAGGTGATTGTGGATGGCTTTGCCTCTCCGATTTATTTCTTGAAAACAAAAAGTGACATTAAGTTAATGCTAATACTAAAATCATATAATGATTTATCAAAGAAAGAACTTCTAATAGTGCAAGAAAAAGTAAAAACCCCTACATCCTTTAATTTATGAGGTAGTTTCTTTTAGATAAACGTACTACATTCCTCAGTAAGCTTGACCATCTCAAAATCCTCCAACTTTCCCTTTTTCGACATTACATCCTTCATGAACTTAATATAGTTAGGTATTTGCTCCTACACATCTGTAAAAATGATGTTAATGTAAATATTCTTAAAGATTTCTTAGAATTTAGCGAATTGAGTATCTAACTTTTTCTTTTGAAATCTTTGAGGAAAAGGGTGATGGTTTTATGAATAAGAGGTTATCATGAAAATAAATTGATTTAGGCTTGTCAGCCTGTGTTGTAAAATTTATGTTTCTCCTTTTAACCCCAAGTGGACGATTAAGATTGAGGTATAGCTAGTTTAACTTCCTTTAGCTATAGACCTTTAGTTACTGTCTCATTCCTTACATTGATTGCCTTACAACCCTCTTTAGGATTGACTTTGGTGTCATTTGTAAATTCTTCTCTTTGCTGTTGTGTATTAACTGTTATAGTGAGCTATCCAATTTGAATTTCAAAATACTTTATGTTAGTTGCCAATTATCCAAATTAAGTGTCTATATTATCAAGTTTGACTTCATCTTTGTTGAACCTAGCTCTCATTTCCACTATAAAATTATTAAGCACATCTTCTAAAGAGGATTTATTCACTTTTGGTTGGTTAATAGAGATGGATGGATTGCTGTAATTGGGAGGTGGTTGAAGCACTTTACATGTATTCCAATAAGACAGATTCTCATGATTGCAAGGCAACGGATGATAATGAGTCAGCCACTGATTACCTCTATATCTAGAGTTCCAGATGTTCATATCATTCATGTATTCTTAAACTGTCTCTGGTTTACTATATGTTATGTTCACCAATGCAACAACTTCTATATTTTGAGGTGCTCCATTAGTGGTCTAGGTAGCTAACTTGTTAGATAATGCAGAAAATTGAACTGTGAGATTTGTCAATGGATCAACTTAAGCACCCTAGCTATCTTCTTAACAGTTGATCTCTTTGTTGGCTAGTGATACCTGTTGGTAGCCATCTCTTCAAGCAGAATATGAGAATCTCTCGTAGTCTTGGACATCAAAGTTTCTCCGATCATAGCATTAGTAATCATCCTCATCTGACCATTCAACCTATTATGGAAGTACTATACCTGTTATCAATCCTTATGACCATGTTATGGTCATCATCTGAGAAGGTCTTTAAATCTCTCCCAAGCTTCATATAATGGTTTAAAATTCATCTATTTGAAGGATGTTATCTGATTTTTAAACTTCAATGTCTTTTCAGGTATAAAGAAGTTAGTTGGGAATTTTTGAGTAAAATTAGGTAAATCAGTGATACTTCCTGGTGCAAACAACTACAACCACACAATTGCTTTGTCCCTAAGAAAAATTGGAACCAAATGGAGTTTATAGCTTCATCAGATACCCCACGTTCATCTTAATAGTGTTCTATGTTTCAAGGAACATAGCCAAGTAAGAGTTTATATCATCAAATGCAGTTTCCCCAAACTGGTTCTGTTGAACCATACTGATAAGTGCAAGATTGAGTTCAAAGTTTGTACGCATTGATTGGTTGGCGAGCAATTCCTATATAGTGTTGATTAATGACAGGCTGAAAATAGTCCCTTATTGTTTGTTGTGGCTTTGGCTTTGGCTAATTCTTTTGAGAAGCCATTGCTTGAGCTTCACTTCTCTTTGCTTCCCTTATCTTCAAATGCGCCTTTTCAATTTTTGAATCAAAAGAAATTTAAAACTTCGAGCTTTTTGCATTGACTATCAAAACAAACAAAAACAAGAAGATTAAATAAAAGAAAAAAAATCTAAATTAAAACTAAGATTACATGGTAATAATATTAATGAGAATGAGATCTTTCAATCCCTAGAAATAGAACCAAAAATTTGTTCGTTATTTTTCTACCGCAAGTGTAATGTGTCAAGTTTTAAAAGAATATGTGAGAAAACATTGCCGTATGTATCCATAGGGACTGAAATTGAATTAAAACTTATTACTGTAATTAAAATAATTCTGATTTTATATAGATAAATTTAACCAAAGCAGTTGCTAATTACTAAATTGAAAATCCTAAAATTGCACTAACGTTTCGGACTTAACAAGTTGAAGAGCAACCAACATGTACTAAACTCTAGAGGCTTGATTTCGACTGCGTACCTACTATGTTTTATTTGATCAATTTATCAAATTCAGAGTTATCAGTTTATAAGCCATGAATCCTCAATTAATCAACTCCCTTTTCTAAGTGCCAAGTGATTAGGAAAATAAGTTCAAATTTTGAATTTTTTATAAAAAAAACTGGAAATTAAATTCTCAAGTGTAGTGATTCTTCTCAATGGCTTCGATGGAATTATATTCCTCTTAAACTATATGAAGTCCTAAATTGTGTTATCCAAAAGTCACATTGAAATTTCCTCTCCTTAGTAACGAATTCTTTATCCCAAACAATCAAGATTCATGGCCAGTTAATCGAGATGCATTCAATACAAGATAACACAAATAAAGTGAATAAATTCAAATATGATAAATGAAAAATCAAAACATAGATTTAAATGTAGGTTGCATCATCCCCTAAAAAGTTAACTTAATTCATAACAAAAATTGGAAAACTCATATCTAGTTTTTGTTCATTGTAAAAGAAGAAAAGAAAGAAATAAAAACTCTAAGAACGAAGGGAAGAATCGCTTCTCTATGTCCAAGGAGAGGATGCCTTCAATCGCTTTCTTTGATTCTTCTATCTTGTTTCCTTGCTTTCTTACTCTGTCCTTGTGTCGCCAAAAGTCCCTTACAAGATGTATTTGTTTGCATTTAAACTCCAAAAATAAGCATATATTTTCCAGCAGAGCCCTAATTTAATTCTCGTTGCTTTGCATCGCGGCGTAATGCTCAACTTTGAATATGTTCTTTGGTGGAGTCATGGCCTATAGATTGGAACCGTGGCACGACTGCTGCAGTGTAACCTTCATCAAGTGGCACTGCAGCCTGATAGATTGGCGTTGCGACGCTGAGTGCTTTAGTTTTTTAATGGCTTTGGGTGGCATCGTGGCACTACGAAATGGCACCTCAGTTCCATGCTCTCTATTTTCTGGGTCTACCTGTATCTTCAAATGACGTCGCGGCCTTTCAGAATGGAGCCACAACATGAGTTGTACAGTTGGCCTAAAAAGCTCCTCCCAATGCATCACAGCTCTTTATAATAGCGTCGCCACACTACTCCCTTAGCATTTTTGAACGAATTTTATTTTTTCATTTTTCTTTTCTTTAAATTTCTTAAAAATCTCACTCGTTTGCTTCTTTTTTAATTTCTCTAAACAATTATGAATAAAACACATAAAAAGCGAGAGAAAAAGCTTGAATGCTAATAAAATATTAAGTCAAAGGTATCCAAGTTGTAGGTTCGAAACAACTTAACAATGAGCTCATATGGGAAGTGACTGAATGTGTCACCATGTGAGCTCATATAATTGCTTGTACCATTTGAGACTCTGGACCATGCCATGAAGTGTAGTTTTTTAATAATACTATTTTAGCATGTTATCTAATGGTCAAGGATGATTCAGTCTATTCGATAATGTGTAGGAAAGTTATCAAGACCAAATTGATTGACATGAAAGGCCGATGGAAAAATTAAGTTTATCACACATTTATGTTCTATGGTTCATAACCCAAAAGATTGTCTCAAATTATATTTGACTAGCAATGAACATAGGGGCAAATTTGCTAGAGTTGGACATGCTCCACTTATTTTTATCAAGGGATCTATAGATATTTGATAGATACGACCACATAGTTTGGGGTACATAACTAGTTATGAAGTTGTATTATTATGTTAGTAAGGTGATGATTTAATATAACTATGCTCACCTATTTCTTTCTTGCTTGGTTGTACAACTCTTTTCCTGTATGAAAGATGTTAGACTGAAAAATTATACGAGGATGATATTTTATAAGATTGAGTCAAATATTTATAAGCAGGAGATGTTCGAAATATGACTAGGTTTTGAACTCATAATCCAATAGGCATCCATAATTGATTAGACTCTACTTCCACGTTTGAGTAGGATTACATTCCTTGTTAGATTGGGACTCTTCCTCGGATAGAAAGGCTTATTTATATGAAATGGATATGGAAATACACGTGTAGTTCATTTCTCCCTAATAGGCTCCTCTCCTAAAAGCATTCTCATGAATTTTTCTAGAGCCTCAATAAAAACTTTATAGATTTGAAATGTGTAAGTATAAAGATCATGATAGTAATCCATTGAGGTGAAATGTGTGTTCTTGATTTGCTCAAAGCATGGAGCCTGAAAGTAAGCTCGCAGTTCATTCAAAGTGGATACTTGTAGGTGTAGTTCATTCAAAGTAAGCTCGCAGTTCATTCGAAATGCAAGCCAAATGTTGTTTTTGAGGAGCTGTGCTGAAGGAAAAGAGGACCCTAGCTAAAGATAGCCTGTCTTGCGCAGGAGGTGAGAAGAGTTAGAGAACAAAGTGGCAAACAGGTGTGTAATGCATGGGAATTTGCCCCACAGTTATACTTAATCAACTTCCTTTATGATTATTGGGCATATTGTATCTTGATCTTGATTAATGTAGTAGTATAATATTTTCCTTTCTTTTTTGCTTGATCAAATTCAGGAAAAGTTTCAATAAAAAATTACAAAGAATACTAAAACATTAGTACGTAGTTGGAATTGCCCAAAGTTGTAAAAATGTTAAAAGTTTTTTTCTGAATCATTTACCCAATTTATTCTTATAGTCAATGTATATGGTCCTCATAGAAATTAAAATTTTGAGAAATATGAAAAAAATAAATATATATATATATATATATATTATTGGGAAAAATTTGGTAGGTGTAATGTCGAAATGACTAAAGTATTTTCTTTTAGAATTTTAGCTATAATCGAGGTAAGAATTTAACTCTTTTTCTTTAAGATGAAATTGCCCCACACTAGATGCTTACGGGATATGGCAATCGTCTCCCAAGATACAACGACTAACTTCTTATGATAGTAGCACTACAAATCACAAGAACTTTTGAACTATAAAAAAATTTTGGAACTCTCTTATTGAACTTGAGATAAAGATAAGAATAGATTAAATGAATGAATGAAAAATGATGAAATGTGGGGGTCTATTTATAGTTTTCGAAGAGTTGTGGTGTGAATTCATAAGTGGATGCAATTTTTCGGTTCGGATCAATTTGAGTTGTACGATTGTATCCCTCTGTGAAGATCCACACCCCTTACAGTGAACCTTTTTGCCAAGGATCAATCTCAACCGTCCAATCGCAACTCTCTGCGAAGGTCTACATCTCTTACAGTGAACCCATTACCAAGTATCAATCTCAATCGCCCGATCGCAACCCTTTGTGAAGGTCCACACCCCTTACAGTGAACTCTTGCCAACCATTAATCTCAACCGCCTGATGGCAACCCTCTGTGAAGGTCCACACCTCTTCCAGTGAGCTCTTGCCAACCGAACGGACATGTCACCGATTCGGTTCACTCACAGCCTTTAGATGTGCCTTATCAGCAGCTGTGTGTCCGGTCATGCCCATTTAGCTTCCAACCGCATGTTGTCATATCATGCATACGCTAATCGGATACATCTGCCACATCAGCTCACGTTACTAAGACATATTGAAAGTACAAAGTATGCCTCTAAATCGCCTAATGCGACCTTTGCGCACGTGCGGGTGCGGGCTATCCTCATAACTCCTTTAGCTAGCTAAACCTAGCCAAAAGACCACTAGAGTGCACCATAGGAGAGCTCTATTTAATTATTCCTTACTAAAATGAGATTCTATATATGTAAGATAAAGTTATTCCACTCTTCTAATGTGGGATTTGTAACTATTCACATTCTCAACATTCTATAATCAATCATTTATTTAACTGGTTTACTTTATCCATTAATTTGTCATCCACCCGAAATTGATTTTGAAAAATCAAATATACTAAACTTATCTACTCATGGCGTATATTATATTTAATCAAAATATATATATTTTTATAAAATACAATTCACTTTATTTATTGGTCAAAATTAGGTCAAACCCAATTTTTCAAATCAATTTCTAACATATATATATATATATAGAGAGAGAGAGAGAGAGAGAGAGAGAGAGAAGAATATTCGTCTAAGAGCCAAATATGAAAAGAAGAAAAGAGATGGGCTAAAATCTAATTTCATTTGCTGTGGATAAATTTCATTAAGAAAACTTCCATTTTGTTTCATATTATTTCAAGGCCCAAAAGCGGTAATAATTCAAAATGGTTGAGAGGGAAGTCTTCGGTCTTGGATAAAATGGTTAACTAGCTGAAGTGCTTGCCTTGGCTTAATTGTGGGAACCTGGTGTCATGCTCCTCTTACCGTTACGAATGTCAAACCTTCATACTCCACCGTCCACCCGCCAACCTATAATTCATGCTTTAATTAGGACCAAATTGTGGGAAAATTCTTAAATGATTACCATATCAGAT